>LJIJ01001668.1:0-38810 GCA_001718145.1 Orchesella cincta
TAAGTATACTTTCCTGACTATTAATCAAACTTTCACACTACCAATACAACGTCAACACTGAGAAAGGTTTATTACTTTGCAATTTTAAGACCTTTGCGAATTTATATCAAGCGACCCATCCTCTTTTTTTTTTCAAAAGTAGCTTTTCTGTTTGAGATGCTTTACTTATGGTAAGAACATTTTTATTAAAATTAGAAAACTCATGTCTGAATAGATTAAATATCACAATGTTTTTGTGGGCCGACATGCCTAATTTTTATTTTCTAATAGCGGCTGATGGTATGCGCCGTCATGTAAGATGCCAAAAGCCGATTTATAATTGGCTCCCGTATCTAGATATTTACTGTGATCTGCTGATATGGTATGAAGATAATAAGGATATTGAATAAAACAATTGGGAACCAATAAATGCCCAGTCACTAAATTATGACTGTATTTTATAATTATTATTTTATGAGTCATGAACAAAAGTCACCTGTTAAATTTGAAATCGTATCCAAATTCTTTTCGTTATAAACTGTCTGTTTGAAAGGCATGTAGAATTTCTTATTAATATTAAAGGCTCTATGGTGTAATAAAAAGTACAACTGGAGTTTTTAAACGCTGCACTACTACCCAAAGGTAACAAAATAAGTCTAACTAGAGATTATTTGATAACTCAAAACTGTGGTTATGCTTATCACTTAATGACTGTCACATGGTAAAGCAATTACTGAAAGCAACTCATCTATGTCCTTTATTCTATTATTTTTTTTTTTTTTTTTTCTTTTTTTGTTCTTTTTCTTTCTATTTCCCTCTTGCGTTTTTCTCCCTCATCTTCATCTCTCTCGACTCTTCCTCTCTCTCCCTCTCTCTCTCCTCTACCTCTTTTGCCTGGCTCTGTGCCTTCCCTTTTTTCTTTCTTTCCTCTTCCCCTCTTCCTCTTTTTTTTTTTTTTTTTTTTTTTTTTTTTTTTCTTTCTTTCTCTTTTTTCTTTTTTTCTTTTTTTTTTTTCTTTTTTTCTTCTTTCTTTTTTTTTTTTCTTTTTGTTCTTTTCTTCTTTTTCTTTGTCTTTCTCCTCTTTTTCTTCTTCTTTTTTCTCCTGTTTTCTTTTCTTTTTTCTCTTTTTCTTTCTTCTTTCTTCCTTCTTTTTTTTTTTTTTTCTTTTTTTTCGTCTTTTTTTATAAACCTATTGTCATGGTCCACCCAATAATTTAAAACAATAAGGACACATAGACAACTCACTCACTTAGACAGCCCAACACGACCCGGCCGTATTTTTTTCCCTACGTCACAATCTCTACTCTTCATAGGTAAACCTAACATCCCCTGGCCCCTCCTGACTTTCAACCTAGATGACTTCTGTAAGTGAAAAGTTGTTGTCCGTCGATTTTGGCATCTTCAGAATCTTACATTGGCCCTCTGTCTCTTGTTTAGGTTCTCTTCGCAAACATGTCTGTGAAACATAATACTTCTGATGTCAGTCCGAGGATATCAACACTATTACTGAAGTTCTCAGGAGAAGCAACACGAACAGCAAAAATCGTACTTTCAACATTACGTTAAATGCGAGCATGTCTTGTATCTATGGCTTCAGAATATCACTCCCTTTAAACACTCAATGGGCTTCAACAAGTCATGCAATAAATCACGCTCCTTTGCACCAAATACCCAATGATAAATTTGTTCTCGGTAGTCAAGTGGTGGCTTTTCAGAACTTGCTCTGGTCTCCACACTTACTTTATTCTGGCTGCTCTTGTCTGTATTTCCTCTCGCACTTTCCCGGCGCTCCACCTCCCATGAGACATGATTCAAACCATACTTACCCTTCGATTCGTCGCTTCAGCTGCTGACCTCACCATTCAATCATCTGCATTGCCTTATCACATTGAGTTGCTATCACAATCTCCGCGTCTCTCTACGGGGCCGAGCCTAGTGGCTTGTTCCTTCCTCCGCTCCTATCACCTCTCCATTGCAATCACATCTTGTCCACCGTGCTTTACGCTCCCGCCCCCCCACTGTTCTGCCATCCGCGCCACCCATTTATGCATGTGCCATTCAGGATACTCAAAAGTCCCAAATCCTTTATGAATCCGATCCTTTGACTCGGTCTCATTAGCCCTCTGCTATCGACCTACTGCTCTCTCCTGCCAACGCTAACCAATCCAAAGAAAATTTTGCGTCTGACAGGATAAGCTGCTCGTGGGAGCCCTTACTTGATTTTCCCCTACCATGCAATAGACCGGCAACCACGGACTATCCGCCTCATCAGAAGCCTTTCAATATCCTACACAATCCTAACCTTGTCATCTCGCTCTTGCCCTCGACTTGCGACTAACGCATTGCAAATTGCTTCGAGGCCGAAGACTGTGCTGACGCTGGATCGATGGCCACACAATGTGACCCGATGGCGGTCTCGACCAGATGTCAGTCATACCAGTCTAGGCCTCTGCTTGACACTTGAAAACGCTTCCTCCTCTCCCCTGCTACATGGCTCGACATCATCACCACCATTCCGTTACATATTCTTTGAAGCATCCCCTTTCGCTTATCGTACGCCGCCCATGGAAATCCTAAAACCTACCTATAATGGAGTGTCTCGGCCCTCTCAATTCGCCTCCTCACTCCCCCCAGTTTTCATCTATCTCTTTCTAATTCGCATCTTCTCTTCAATAGCGGCAGTCATGTAATTAAATATATAAGGCGCTAGTGGAAAAGGAACGTTTCAAATACCACCATACATGTCCCGCACGTCTTTAATATTCTCTCTCCACCGGTATCTCACTACTCCTGCTCCTCCATTAACTTACCCGCCGACCTTCTAACCACACGACTTAGGCAATACTTCTCAAGTGCTCCCATCTCCGCACATTGTTGTTGAACTACGCTCACCTCTCCTCGACAGTTCACTAATTCTACATGTCTATTGCTAACCCACCGTGCCACTACTCCAGCCGAGCTCGACTCACCATTAGCTAAGACACACACCATCTCATAACCCTTCAGATGCCCCCCATTCCTCTCCCATAACCACATTGCAATGTTATGGAGAGAAAGCATGTAAAAGCTTGGTTGAAAGTTTATGTCCAACGTTGCGTGTTACCAGCGCGTCTCCTCCCTCGACACGCTCCATCCTCTCGTTTCGCTACCTCCGCTCCTACTTGAACTTCGCTCTCAGCATTAACAGGTCTCGTTTCGCCACGCGCCTCACGCTCTCGCTCGGCTTTGGTGCGCTCTCCTCAACTCTCTCTTGTTCACACGCAGCTACCCATGCCTTATCCCACTCACTCCTGTCCTCCACATGCCATGCCACTCAATCACTCTTACCTCGCACTCCTTTTCCTCTTCCGCTCTCTCTCAGCCAAGCTTCGCCTCCTATTCGCTCGCTTCGCCTCCGCTCACCTTCCATTCACCTCCTTCTCACTACACATCCCGTTAGCCGCCCCGTGCCCCCGACAACAACCAATTCCTGCATTGCCTCTGCAGCAACCACTGGGAAGGGTTCTGCCGTGCTCTTTAGCTCCTCCGCTCAGCCCTAAACCGCCGCTCGCCCTGCTGATGCTACATCCCTCACCTGTGCCCCTCATCAGCTCCGTTCTCACAACTTCGCCTCTCTTCTCCTTCCTGCGCCCTCCGCCAGTTACATCCCTTCCGCGTGCCCCTGTCCTCCTTCTCCCCGCTTCCTCGCTCCTCGCTTCGCTCGCACGGTGCCGCTTTCTTACACTTTAACACCACGCTCCTCTCTTTCTGTCTCTCGTCCACCCATGCCTCCTGCAGTACTGCCACCGCCTCCATCCCATCTTCTCGTCTCATTGCTTCGCTCTCCATCGTTTCTTCTATTCAGTAAGTTAAGGCACTGCACGGGAAAATATTCATAAATGCTATATAGTCGTTCCTTGAACCAGACATTCAATTATATCTTCATAGCCGTTCTCTTTTCGAGGATACTAAGCCTGAAAAAGATCCTGGTTGGTCGGTTCGGTGAAAGTAACTTTGGTGCATATCAGAACTCTCACAATCAGTACAATACAAGATCCTCACTGCTTTTGGTTGCATCATACTAATAGCCATGGACTTCTCGTCAACCATCTTATGCGTGTGCCCGTACCAAGAAGTAGCCAGACAGCAAGCCTAACCAGTTCATATTCTCGCGGCTCTCGCTCTCCCAACTTAGCTGCCTTCCTCCGAGCTCTGACGTGTATATTCTGGATGGTGTCGCCTCCTATCTATTTTCCATTGCCTTGCTCTCACACACTCGATTTCTGATGTCCCTCTTTGTTCACAGCTCAAATTAACAAGACCCCCGCAATATCATTAGCTGCCTATGAGAGTCTTGTACATATTAATCCATCCATTTCCTCCTTCCTTTCGCAACTGTTTTGGTGTGCCAAAATTGTCCTTTGTCTCAGTCGCTACTCCTCTCAGCTATTCACGCTTGCAGTCTTTCCCTCCCTGGTACTCCACTTTTATGCACATTTTTAGTCTTTGTTCTTATGCCCCTTCGCCAATCCCACAACCTACTGGTTGCTAAACAATTCCATCACGATTTACTTGTTGGCAGTGGCACCTTTTCGCAATCGGCAATCTCGTCATCATTTATCACGCTCCCTGCTATTTATCTAACCCCTCCTCTTCAAACCCCTCTTCTCTGCAAAGAATATTTCCATATCTCTGTTCTGCCACCAGATTGCCGAAATTGCGACCCGCTTTAGTTCTCTTCCTAGACTTCAAAAAAACGCGTTTTAAATCAGGCAGCCAACCCTAAATAATTGTACTTCAACACAATGCCCAAGTGGGTGGATGATCTTTGTTAAACAAGAATAAAACACGACAATTTTCACTATGAATATAAATGCATTCATAACATCTCTCACCATTTGAACTCTCTTCCATGCTTATATTCAGCATCCCGGCGCAGTGAATCTACTACTGGAATTAAGATTCAAACGCCACGTTATGTAGTCAACTCGTTACTCCAAAGCATTGGCAGAAGCTGAGAAGACTCCGTCCAACGTTTTGACCAACATATCGCAGTGTACTTTGCAGATATATATGCTCCCGTAATAACGCATCCACTCCATGGCATTTGGTTCCGTCTACACTTGAAACGCGCTTTACCAAGCTCGCCCATTAATCTCTCGCTCTTCCCTCCTCTCGGCTGGCATAACACCACAACTGCGTCCCTCTTTCTCTATTTTCGCTCTCTCTTGAAATGTTTCACGCAGTAGTGTCCCGCGTTGAAGCTTTGACGTTTCAAAATAAACTCCCTCCCACCTCCTCTTACCACCCTATAAAACAATGACTGGTAGTGAGGGCTTGTTGCACACCCATTCCCTCCGAGTTTCGAATTCGATAAAGTCTCTCTTCGCTCTCTCTCATGCTCTCGCTCATGCTCTCTCCTCCTCCGCTCGAAGTCCTGTTCAACTTAATCCGTGTAGCTCAGAATCCAAAGTTGTTCAAATACTCATTACTCTCTAATCTCTCTTGTACCGCGCACATGCACCTCATCTGATCTGACCCTCTCTCCTCTCACCACTCTAAGTATGGAAGGCCTCGCTCACCTCTCCATCTCGCTTTATTGTTCTCTCCCTCGCTCGCTAGAGGCGTGTAAATCTCTCAACTCCTCTCGCAGTTTTCTCACTATCTACTCAATCTATAACTTCACCTCTCTCTCTTCACTCTCTCTCCCAAACCAGCCTACATCGCTCGCTCTCCATGAATCTTTGCCGGGTTATAGTCGCCGTTTAACACACAGTTTCTCTTTACTTATCCCTCCAAATAACACGCCAACTGTTTCTCAAAAAATCAATTTTGCGATTTTCCGTTCCACTCAGCGCGCCATCACTCTGATGCAAATTGTGATCCTTGTGTCTTTCTTTCTCTCGCCTACGCGTCTCTACAACTCGCTTCGCTCTCTTTCTCTCCTCTCTGCAGATACCTCTCTACTTACTGGTCCGTTCTCCGTTTACTGCGCGCCTACGTCACAATTGACGCCAAATTAGTGTGGTTGCAATTTCATACCTATAGTGTCCTTTGTTCATCTGCTGATCGCGAAGGCTCTCTCGGCGTCATGTATACTGCTCTTCATTCTTCAATTTTTTTCCAGATCCTTTTACTACACTTTGAGAACGAAACACAATATCATCGCAGAACACATTGATCGATACTATACCCCGCCCTGACTTGCGCGTGGTCCTTCCCGTCTGGTCTTTCGTCTGTCTCTCCCCTCCCTCGCTTTCCGCTTCTCTGTTCCTGTACCTTTCTGCCTCGCTTTCGCTTCCCCGCGCCTGCCCGTCCGGGCTAGACCTCCTCGTGGCCTTCCACACTGGCCCCTGCTCCTCTTGCCGCGGCCCACCCCCCACGGGCTGCGCGCATGTCGCGCGCTCGCCGGTCGTCCCTGCCGAGGGTGGCGTGGTCGCAGGCCCCCTCCGCCCGGCACCGCGCCCCGCCCCCCTCCGTACGCCGGGCGGCGGGGCGGAGACGCGGGCGAGGTCCTGCGGGGCGGGGGGCGGGTTTGAGGTCGGCGTGCCTGGGGGTGGCTGGAGCAGACGGGGGGGCGGGGGCACCTCAGGCCGGCGCGGGGGCAGGGAGAGGGGAGACGGCCGCGTCGATGAGCGGGCGGCGCTTGAGCCAGAGCGGCCGGGGCGGGGAGGCGGCAAAGCATATACATACGCCAGGCTCCAGTCACAATTGAAACCAAGGACTATGGTATGAAATTCAACCCAATTTGGTCCAATTTACTACTTCCCTACACCAAACCACCATAGTGATGTATCTCTCAATATAATATGCTCGAATCTAACCAATTTATAACTTTATCGAATTGTTAAAAATCTGTTAACCTTCATGATTTCTGTGTTTGAACTTTGCCCTGATGAAGAAAAATCGTATTGATTTTTGAAACGTATAAATGGCGTTTTATATAAATAAACTTTAAAACCACTATAACCCGCAAAAACATTCATTAATCATGTCGTGTGGTTTTGGAAAAGATTAAACATATAATGTGAAGTTATATTAGGTAATAGTGAAAACTGCTCAAATTAGCAGTATATAGCTTCGCAATCTCATGGTTACTACTAACTGACAAAAACGGGAGATTTTAATGTTTTTAGTCATATACCCTTCTACTTAATGGTAGAATAGGTCAAATCAATATACATTTTCCTAAAATTATATCGCACGAATTCATTTTACATTTTGATCTGACTACATGATTAATTACAGGACTCAGGCGGACATTTAAAGCTGCCATCAACATCAAACAAGCAAACTTTTCATTCAAACTCAAGATTGAATTGTGGGCAAACAAGACTCTTACCAGTCATTTTTTTGGTTAAAGAGGTGGGAGATTTATTTAAAACTAAGCTTTCACTCACATATGCGTGAACATTTTCAAGAGTGAAGCGAAAATAGAATAAGACATTTGTTGTTATCACAGATAATACAATTATGGGCACTTAGTACAAGGGTTCTAGTTGAACCAACCAATCCATAGTGATGCTATTATACATAAATCATCACGCTCACTTCATATGTTGACTTCAAATTTGGGACTCTTCTCACTTTCTCCAAATTTGAGTAACAGTTGACTCATAACGGTGGTTTGAATCTCCCATATTAGTTTTCGCTTGCTCATCATCCTTTTCTTTGAAGTTTTTCATACCTTTTGTTTTTATCATTTAATATTTCATAGTGAAAATTATCGTTTTATTTTTTAAACAAAGATCATTCCACCCACTTGCAGTTTGTTGAAGTACAAGTTTCAGGGTTGGCGCTGATTTAAAAACTTTTTTAATCTAGGAAAGAACTAAACGGTTTCAAATCTGGTGCAAAGCAGAGGATAAATTTAATAATGTTAATAAAAGTGTTTAGCATGATAATGATAATTTACCTTGCAAAATGTGCCGCTGGCACAATAAATCGTGATGGGATTTATACACCAGTAGTTGGCAATTGGCAAGGCATAAACCAATAAATATGTGCATAAAAGTGGAACCAGATGGGAAATCAAGCTGATGGCGAGGATCATCACAACAAATGACAATGTTGGCAACACCAACATTGCGAAAGAGGAGGAATGGATGATTATATTTATCCTGCACAATGTATTTCATTACTTACATGACAGTGCCCTCAGAAATCAGTGTGAGAGCAAGCAATGGAATAATAAGGCACACCATCAGAATATGTCATCATTTTCGGTAGCAACAAGTTGCAAAACTAATTTCACCAACTTTCCCTGGCTACTTCTTGTACGCACACTATAAGATGGTTGAAGAATTCCATAGCTTTGTATGATGCGACAAAATATCTTTTTTACTGATGTAATTTGATATGCCAATATTTACTTTCACCCAAACAGATCTTTGCAGCTCTGTTCCTCAAAAGAAACTCTATTGGAATATAATTGAATTCTGGTTCAAGGAACGAATATTATTACTTTTATAATACTTTCCCTCAGTTGCTAACTTATAATAGAACACTGATCAACAAGACGAAACATCATAGGCGTTTCAGATCATGATCATAGTGATCTATACAGAAAGAAGCATGTTTACAATTAAAATGCACACAGTCATCTAAGTTCTCAGCTAGACAAATAAGGCACGTGAATGTGTTACTCAGGTTTGAGACAACCTTGCCAGTTAGTCTACATCAGCAGGCTACTTTGCTTTATGTTGGGTAACTTGTATCTACTACAAGCAAACCTTTCCCATTTCTTCGAAAAGTCATCAGTAGGGTCCGGAACTTTATGATTTTGGGCATACTTTTTGTTCGTAAACTGACAGATTATGTCGTTTGCACTGTGAAAATAGTGCATGAAAAATAGGAGGATTGAGACAAGTTTTTTCCGGTATATTTGCAATTTGGGTCTTTTAGGTAAAGTAATAGTTAACTTAAGTATGTGCACATTCATGCCGAAAATAACTTTGTCTCGATTGGCGAAAATTTAGCAGGATAACAGCTTTTAATGGCGTAGAGTTACGAACTGGTAAATCAGAATGATGCGGTTTAGACAATTTCGATTTCTCAGCAGCAATCGGGGAATTTTCAGTTTTTAAGGTTTCCAGGCCATTTTTTCCCTCTGGACGCGCGCACAATCGCTAACGCCGATCATCTGATTCAGATTCGTAATCTCGCACTTAAATCTATTATCCGTGTAAATTTTCGCCAATGGAGACAAAAAGTTTTTGCATGAATGTGCAAACTTAAGTTAACTATTACTTTATATTGCATATTTTAGATATATTTTCGGTTTTTACATATATCGTATGAAAAAATAACCGTTTTCAGGAAAAAGTTCGAATTTTTGTCAAATATTGATACAATACCAGAAAATTATAAGCATAGTAAAATTAAGGAAATATTTACTTCAATAATATCTAGGTTATGGGACAGTCAAAAATGATGATTTTTGACTGATAAAACAACCAATATTTCTCAGAATGCTTGCATTAATTTACAACATATTTAATTGATTTTCAGATATATTTTCAGATATATTTTAGCAGTTTCGGGTATATTTAAGCATATTTCGCTGATTTTTAGGTAGATATAGTCATATTTTACTGATTTTTAGGTATATTTTAAGATATATTTTAACAATTTTTAGGTATATTTGCATACATATAATACATGTTTTTAAATATATTTCTCCGGACCCTAGTCATCAGAATTCTTTCCCCTAACATTGTAAAATGATATATTACGACAGCATAGCATTTGCCTAAAAACGAGAAGGAAAATGTCATTAATATTTTCTGGCATATAATACAACACGATAAGTATGGCAGTCTTTGGAAAGAGATGACGACAAATCCACAAACCACGCATTGGTTTGTAGCTTGCCAGCAAAACGGAATCTGTTAATGTGAGTGCATGCCTAAGCGGTTACGTATTACGAACAAAATATGTCATCTCTTATAAAATAATTGTAGTTGATTCGCTCATTATCATTCGAATGGTATGCATTCCATTATGTGGTTTTCGTTCCATAACTTTCAACAGGCTTTTAACAGGCTTTCTCTCCATAAGATTGCAGTGGTGGTTGTGGTAGAATCTAATTATTGTTATTCTTAGTAGTTACTCACTGGATACGGCCTTTAGAATCTATCTATCTATCTAAGTCACATGGTACATATCACACAATTCGGAAATGGAAACCTTTTGTTCTTTCTTTAGAGTCCTATAATGTGATACATGGAGAAATATTAAAACGTGGCGCAGCATTATTATATTTGAGCATTTCTTTCGTTTCCACAACGCTTATATTTTCATTCATGATTGCCGAATTGGAAGAGAAAATACGATCAAAGAGCAGATAAAAAATGGGGGTAAGCGAATAATAGGCTCAGACACTCCATTATAATAGGTGTAGAATTTCATGGCCTACGATAACAATGTGATGCTCTCAAAAATTACGGATGGTTGGTGTTGATTCAGCCATTCAGCAGCATATTTCGAGTGTCAGCAAGCTTAGTATTTTGCATCTGGGGAACGCCTCTTCCATTCGTACCATCAACATTGGGAGTTCTGCTCAACACTTTGCTCGTTCACATCATCAAGCTAATGACATTAGGATTTTAGATTAACTCTGTGAGGCGATAGTCGTTTCCTTTTTCATTACAAAAATCAATAAAGGCTCCAGAAGCTTAACCTGATCAGACCAAATTTTCTTTATTTTTGCGTTGTAGCGAGAGCAGTAATCATATGAGGTAATAACCATCAAAGGATATCATAAAGATTTTGACTTTAGATGCTGATGCACATATATGTGCTGTGGAAGCATGCCAACTACGTGAATTGATTATAAAGTATTCAGCAAGTGCAGCACTAAAATACAAATAAGTTCAGTGGTCTGCATAAAACCCCACAAGAGGCTCCTGCAAAGGCGTTTACAACTCAATGTGCAACATCAGATTTATTTATAGCCTGACCATTAAAATCATATTTGATCATGCTACGCTTTCACCTTTGAGTAAATACAGAAAATCCTAGCCAGAAAAGTAGTGCATTGTGCCAACGACTTCTAATATACCCCTTGTATATATTCATTGGTTAATTACATTAGCACTATGGTTTCATATCAATCACAAATATTTGGATTTGGAGTAGACTTTTAATTTCACCCTCATTCTAAGCACCACTTACTATCGGAACAAATTTCTCAGTTGTATTTGGTCACAACTATTGGAATACTTTGAAACCATTATATAAATTATTGCCATGAAATATTTTAGACTAGAACATAGATCATAACTGTTTCGTGAATCCTGTTTTATGTTATCGTAAAGTAATATTAATCTGCAGCTTGAATTCCAAGTTAAATTTCACCTTTGCGTATCGTGCAGCGTTTTAAAAACTCAAGTTCTGCTTTTTATACACTGTGGAGCCTTTAATTTGTCAAAAACGTACATGCAAAACGAGAAAGACAGTTTATAACGAAAGAATTGGATACCATTTAAAACATTCATCTTTTTCTATTCAGATTTGGTTTCTCATTTAATCAAAATAGTTCTGACATAAGTAAAACATTCAAACAAAGCTATTTTTGAAGGTGGGTCGCTTGATATAATTTGCAAGGGTCTAAAATTACAATGTAATCCTTTCTCAGTGTTGACGTATGTATGATGGTGTGAAAGTTGACAATAGTAAGGAAAGTATACTTACTAAAATATATATTAAGGGGATGATGGATGAAGGAAATACACCAAAAGAAAACGTATTGTCTAAAATCCAAAATATTTCCAAATTTATTTGTAGTACCAATCACAGTCCGCGGCTTAAGTATCTGAGTAACTAAGATTTTCTTCCCAATCCGTTTTTTCAATACACACATGTCGGATTACAAGATAAGTAAGATTGTTGAAGTGGACTGCTCGAGAATGAAGTGAATATGTGACAAGCGTTGTGGGGTCTTCATAACTGTTGTGGGGAGCTTGTTTGCAGGAAAGAAGTGACATCAACATCCAGTCCCAGTATACGTCGAAAAACGGCACTTAGTTTTATAAAATTGTTTGCGCAGTTGATTAAGAATCCAGCATACATGCAAAAAAAAAGTTTACTTTAAAAGTTATCTCCTTTTTGTACAGGACACTGAGATTAAAACATTTACAAATGATGCGTGAAATGTTTGGGTTTCAAAGAGAATGGTATTTCAACGTCAAGTAAAAAGATGGTTCCCAAATTGCATAATGAGAATTACTAACTTGATTGGGAAACTACCATAAGGGGTTATGGCTGTTTCTAGCATGAACTCCAAAATGTTTCTAAAACGCGGTCTACCAAATTCCCCATGGGTCCAGCTCATTTTCTGGTATCCGTTAAAGTTCCTGTTAAATTTATGTAACTAAATCTGCGTGATTTGAATTTAATAAAAATATCTAGTAGCATTTTAAGTGTTTTTTCATTCACGATGCCGACAACGTTTTAGTCTTATATGTAGTATCACAATTTTGGCATAGGTATTCGAGAAAGTCATTTGTTGAATGGTTCAAGGCAATGTAAATGCATGATGACATGAGTGGGTAGATACCACATAGGGCATAGACTGTGTAGAAATTTCATACAAGAGAGTTGTAATTTTGATAAAAATATTCCCTCAAACCGTGAATCCTGTGCACCCTATCCAATTCAACCCTGGATGGGGAAAGTTTCAATGCGTTTTTTGCTTGTGTGGGTTTTTCCAAGAACCAAGAAGGCTCCCACCCAACTCGATGAGTTTTGTTTTTTACGGAAACACTTTCTCAAAGTTCTAGATACATGTTTCAAAACTTTATATTGAATCATCATCTCATGCTCTTTTCTTGGCATTACTTTCTTTAATAACGTCATGATTTCTGCTACTTCTTAGAAACACAGAGGAAGACGGCAGGAAGGAACACTTCTGCTTTGCATTACTGGGCTCATATGTTTGCTCCAGCTGTGTGATATGTGGAATGTAAGCAGTTTTACCGCTACTTTGAGCACCAAATATCATAAATGCATGTAATAATATTATGCAGTTTTGTGAGAGAAAGTATAACAAGAAAAATAGAAAAGGTTCACGATCCACCTCACTACCAGACGAATATGATATTATATTCCTCATGAGTAGGTAAAAATAGTCCAGATTGTCATCCAACTCCAAAGTATGTGGTTAGAAGGAAGCTGACACAGGATCATTGAATGTTATCATAAAAACCATTGATTTGGAAAAGGCACAAACAGCACGCAATACTTAATAATCATACTACTTCCTTCTTGCATTATTCACAAAAGTAGGCTTGCTCCTACTCTTGGAATATATATAGGTATTAAAATTTCTTGTGACAGTTAAACCGGAGTATTAGTTTTGATTTACGTAAGTCACATGATGTGGATGTAGCCCTCTTAACTATTTTTCTGAGCATCCCGGCTCGTTAGTTGAAAAATGAAACGGGACAGGAGACCAAAGGGACTTTCTTTGACCATAAAAATTAATAACTAGAGACAAACTTCCTCTCGAATTCGGCGACGGATCTTGTTTACTCTGAGAAAAACTGGTTCATGCCATGTGATTCCCAGAAACAAGTGAAGATATCAGGTCCGTTTAACTAAGTAATATCTGCGGGTAAACTATACGCAACGTATCATGATTAGTAGGTTTCTCCATTTGCATCAAAGAAAACCACGATGAAGTGCATATAAAGTATCGACACACAAGCAAAAATTCTTATTTAAAGTATCGTTTGAATATTTGCGGGGAGCGCAATGCACAATTACATTGTTAACTGGCAAGAATGAGCAGCATGTTATGAAGCGCGTGATGTTTCTCCAATCGGAACTCACATCTGTCGCAACGAGAAAATGAAGTACTTTTTACTTTACTGCACTTAATAGAAAACAAGATATTATTTACTGCAAAAAAAACCTACTTCAATAAAATCCTCCAATCCCTGCATATAGACATTTGTAAATTCTAGGTACTCAGACTTCATTGCATCTTCTCAGAATTTGAGAAACGCAATCCTTCCAATGCTCGAATCAACAAAACTTAAGCAGATTCATTTCCATACTTGACGACTAGGAAATTAGCGTGTTACTAACCCAAGCTTGAAATCCACCACAGCCACAGCCACAGCCACAGCCACAGCCCACAGCCCACAGCCAAGCCCACAGTCCCACAGCCACAGCCCACAGCACAGCCACGCACAGCCCCACAGCCCCCCACAGCCACAGCCACAGCCACCAGCCACAGCCACAGCCACAGCCACAGCAGCCACAGCCCACAGCCACAGCCCACAGCCCACAGCCACAGCCCAGCCCCACAGCCACAGCCCACAGCCCACAGCCCACAGCCACAGCCACAGCCACAGCCCACAGCCCACAGCCACAGCCACACAGCCACAGCCCACAGCCCACAAGCACCACCCACAGCCACAGCCCACAGCCCACAGCCCACACAGCCACAGCCACAGCCCACAGCCCACAGCCTAAATTTTTTGCCCACAGGCCACAGCCTAAATTTTTTGCCACAGCACAGCCTAAAATTTTTTTGCCCACAGCCACAGCCTAAAATTTTTGCCCACAGCCTAAAAATTTTTGCCCACAGCCACAGCCTAAAAATTTTTGCCCACAGCCACAGCCTAAAATTTTTGCCCACAGCCTAAAAATTTTTGCCCACAGCCTAAAATTTTTGCCCACAGCCACAGCTTAAAAAATTTTGCCCACAGCCTAAAAATTTTTGCCCACAGCCAAAAAATTTTTACAGCCACAGCCTAAAATTTTTGCCCACGCCTAAAAAATTTTTACCCACAGCCTTAAAATTTTTGCCCACAGCCACAGCCTAAAAATGTTTGCCCACAGTCTAAAACTTTTTGCCCACAGCCTAAATTTTTTTGCCCAAAGCCTAAAATGTAAAGAAATGTGCTTCACCCTACAAAATAGAAGAGGTTTTCACTCTTCTGTTGTTAAATGTGGATAACATGTATAATTGATGCCAAGTGGCATTCTCTCAAATCTGATCAATAAGGTATCGAAAGTCATTTTGATGACATCAAGAATTTGGGTTTAACAGTTTATTTTTAAATAACCAGAGCTCATGAAACATCTCCACCGTCTCAACAGCAGCTCCTGGAACTCGCTGTTATCGGAAACTCGAACAATATCTCTGCTCGACCTCCAAGTTTCTAATCTTTTACCGCCTCGGCCCCACCATGACAGTCCCGTGGCTCCAGTAGGGATATTTGATATATCCATGTATCTTAACTTGCCCCACTGGACGGCGGATACATGACAGTTCGAACCGCAGGTACAACTTTTGCATTTTTATGTTACCTTTGTGCTACGGGGTAAGTTGAGAAACATGCATGTTTATATCCAATTCCCACCGGAGCCGTAGCGCTGCTTCATGATACCGCGGAGTTTTGCTCACCAATTAACTACCAACACAACGCCTTCTGTATTCACTTCTAACTTATCAACACGTAATTTGTTTTTCTAATCTCTTTCCAAATACTCATAGAAACTTTCTCGTTGACAATGTCTCTACCGGAGACCTCTTCTTTCTGACAGGGTGCCTTTGAATTATCAATCCAACACATTCAAAAAGTGTACTTTATCAAGTTCTTTAGCGGTAATCCACACTCGCCAGATATTTAATGGTTCCTCGCTTCTCACACTCCCTTAACATATTATACGGCGAATTATTACATTTGTTTACATTGTTAACAAACAAGCTGACAAGAAAAATTTCCATAATTAAATTTTCCGCCAACCTCGTCAGACGCTAGAGTAAATTTGCCTATTGACAAATGCGTTTTCCATAGTCCCTTCTCCCTCACGCTTTCCGGGAACAGGATCGCTCTCCTCAATGACCAAGCCTTCAAGTTCTTTTCTTCGCACCTCGCCACCTCCATGATCCGCCAGAGTTTCGCTCACCACTTAACCGCCGCTTGTAAGCCGTGTTTCCTCCCATTTCATATTAAAATCCATTTAATCCCTTTTAAATCGCCCAGAAAATCTCCTCTTTGGCTTCCTCTCCACTGTAGACCTCATCGTCCTAACTAAATTACCTTCAAACAATCAAGAACATTCAAAAACAGTACTTCGTCAAGCTCTGCAGCTCCTCGTCCACAATCCCCTGGTATTTGTCTCCCTCCTCCTCTCCTCCAAGGTGCAACCGGACCTCAACCAGATGCTAATTCATCTTTGCTCACCTCCTCCACCAACCTCCTTTCTCAAGGCGTGTGTCCTTACCTTACCGCCTTCTTCTCCGATTTTGTCGTACTCTGCTTCATTGCCACTCAGGACCACTTCATCCTCAGGCATTTAATCGTTTGCTGGTTGTAGTGTTTTGTTGGTGGATTAGGGATACGATTTTAGATTAGTGTCGTCTCATATCTTTAAAGTAGCTTTCGTTTTTCATTCCTGAAAAAACCAAGAATATTACTGCCAGTAATCCCCATCTGGAATGCGTCTGCATGAAAGTGTACTCTCCCGACAAGTAGCAGTAAAACTAAGTCAGCTTGCAACGTCAATGTCTATTGTATGGAAGTCATGAAGTGGACAAAATACCGGGATTTTTAAATTTGCATTATGTAAATACTGTCCTTATTGTCAGCTTGTTTTTAGTTTTCGTGTCCTTCATTGGTGTTGTAAAACACTGCCTTGCGTCTTTGAAGCCATTTATGTTTTCCTTGTTTCGTGTGCACGAGTCTTAAACCTTAATATGGCTTCCCTTGTTTATAAGCAACGGCGTTCCATGACTTACGAAAAAGTTCGCAAAGTGTTTAAAAATGTGGACGAATCCAAAGTGTCTACAGCTCCTCCCCAGCCGAACACCATTCAAATCGGTGATGTAAGTAAAATGGAGCAAGATTTTGATAGACTGATTATCTATTTCTAGTAAAATGATGTAATGATGCCCTGATGTCATTTTTTGTTATTCTCAGGTGTACCTCTACCGTGTGTTTGTTGACACGACTGAAGCATATTGGCGTGGAGATGGCCTGGGATTACAAAACCGTCGAAGTCTTCCGTACCCAAAGGCAGATCCTTGGTGTCGCCGGGTTACCTTCCAGCTAATGCGCAACAAATCCGAGGCGCATGATCTTATCCGTCACGAATATTTTCCATTTGGTTAGAAACATTCGGTTTCAATGCTATTTCAAGTTATTTTATTTGACATAAACCGTTGCATGTATAGGTTGCAAACTAAACCCACCAAACAGTTGGACCATTCCTTATGTACTGGTACATTACATTGGCTCCATTGAACCAAAAGACGTCAGGCCAACCGGACATGGGAATAGAAAGACTACGCCACAAAAAAGCAGCTCAAAACTCCTCCGGGAACTACTTGGAGAGACAACTCCACTAAAAGTTCCCGTGAAATATGCTCAACAATATGGGACTTCAAGTAGGACAACCGGTAGTGCCGTGCGACAAACTGCACGAAAACGAACCGGAGGAACCCATAAAAACAGTAAGCTTTAAATATTGAGTTCCATTTGTTAAGCAAAAACAAAAAGTTTCAAATTATGTGCAGCTATTTTTATAAATTTTTCAGTCGTTGAAAACAAATCAAATGACTTTGGAAAGAAGACGGGCAGCGAAACTAGTTCTTCAAAAATTATTCAGGCTTCATTTGCCTGCTCAAGCTCTGAAGAGTTTTTTGACGCCTTGAGTGAAACTGAAGAACTTGAAAAAGTCCAACTACCACCAAGTACGTCAAGCTTGGTGATGTCTAAACCTTTTTAAATGTGATAGTTATGTGTTTTGAGTTCTTTTTCTGTTTGTATTTGTGTCAGGTCCATTTAAGTCACATATCAGGTCCCATATATCTGTGCGGAGGAATCTGAACGAGGAATTGCTTAAAGGCAAAACATCTTCACAAGCGTTCAGGTATTTGTTTAAAAAACCGTTTAATTGTTTGTAGCCATGGATCCATGGATTCATGCTGCCATGTTTTTTTAGAGATGTTACGAGGGAAAGTGTGTTGCAGAACGGCGACGACGATCCCAGTCTTACTCCCAGAAATTTAAAACAGGCCTACTATGAGAAGCAAAAAATTCTGGACGAACAGAAGCATGACGACATTTACGAAGTCTTTCTTTTTGCAAGACAGCACCCAGAGATCGTGGTCAAAATGGATTTGATACCTCGACTTCAAATCGTTCAAATGAACCCCGAAATGACATTGCATACACAGTCTCTGCAGCTAATTTTCAAAAACCTGATTTTACACTATGACACGACATTCGACGTTGGAAATTTCTTCACCTCTATTTTGTCTTTTCGTCACCCTCTCTTCAAAGAACTTCCACTGATGGTGATTGCAATCATGTTCCATGAGTCGACAAATGAGGAGTCGCACGAGCTTTTTTTCAAGTCAGTGTGCAAAGAAATTAATTTTAACGTCTCATCCACTATTATTGTAACTGATCGGGAGAAAAGCATTACAAATGCAATTAAAAACAATCTGGGAAACGCGACAAATCTTTACTGCTGGAATCACATGCGCAAGGTAATATCACATTAATTATGAACCATTTTAACAATGTAAGATTAACAATCACAGATTCACATTCTCATTGTTGTTTTTATTTAGAATGTCGGAGACTGGGCGAAGCGTCATTTCAGTGTGTCAGCCGCGTTTCAGTACAAGGAGGATGTTTACAACTTACTCCAATCTACTTCAAACGAAGATTACGATCAGAAATTGTCTTCATTAAAGTCAAAATGGGATGACGAATTTTCCAAATATTATGCTACGTTTTTGGAGTCATGTATAAAATCGTCATTCCGTCCGGTGTTGGAATCATTTGAACTTTATAATGAGCTTTCTGGAATCACAAATAATGCGGCGGAGGCGGTCAACGCAGCCTTCAAAAGAATTCCTGACTGGAAAAACGCAACGTTTTTTCAAACATTGAGCACGTGGTACTTCTTCCAGACCGACCGTCTATTCGACATTTTTCGTGGAATGAAATCGCAGGGAATTTTGAGTTTAAGCATGAACGTACCCGAAGGCATTTATGTTCCGTCTGACATTCGCGACGTGGTCGACAAGAATGTGGTCAGCTCTCTTGTTCGTGAAGGGAAAATTCCTCCTAACGCTTCTTCAAAGAAGCTTTACAAGTCCGTCTCACTTCATGAAGCAACAACTATAAGAGGTCTTGCAAAAATGTTCGTCATGCAGAAACGTATTCAGTGGCTGATGACTGAAGGAGTCTTTGTTGTTAATGGATTAATGCGTCGCAACTACATTGTAAGCACCCTTATTTTCTTTGTTACTTACTTGATTATGGTTTGATTATAAGCTAAGAGTGAAACCTTACTTTTCAACAGGTCAACTTAAAAATGAACACCTGCTCCTGTCTACGTCCTGGAACATGTTCTCACCTGATGGCTGTCCAAATATCTACAGGTATTTCAACGTGAATTATCGCTTGGGTGTCAATAAAATTTAAAAAAAACTTTTTTATAGGAATTGAAAACAAACTAAAACGGCCATCGAAACGCTGCCAACCAAATCTGGGGTCAATCTACAGAAAGACAATTAAGAAGGCTACTGGAACAAAGAAGGGTCAGGGATATCGAAGACGAGTGACTATTCAGAATAAGAAAACTCAAATAAATAATAGAGGTATAACAGCTTTCTAAAAATGAGCATGCTGTATACTTTTTTGTGATTGCAAAAACTATTTTATACATTTGGTAACATTGGAGATTTAGAACCAAAGGACCGTTCAAAAAATGAGTGTGAAGGTGAAAGTCCAGGCAAATCAAACGGATTAAATGACGTCCTTCATGTTGAAGGTGGGAGAAAACGTTTTATAACTGACTGATGGGTATACATTGTTTCTAATTCGGGCTTGTATTTTTAGAGAACGCGTCACCACCGTCCCTAGAGATTGTTTATCCCGTAGTTCCAAAGATGAATCACATTAACAGTGACACCGTAGTTTTGCGCCTGCCGAGTGGCGATATAACTTTTGGGGAAATGAAATGCTTGCAAGGAGCAAGTGTTTTTGAGTCTAGAGTGCTCAGAAAGAAAGGAAACGGTGTCCGAACAATCACGTCGGAAACTGATGACTGGCTTGTAGATTCAGTTGTGTCTGGGTTTCTTATGATGATTTCGGATAAAGAAAAAAATGGCTGCATTTCCCTCACTGCACAGGAGACGGGGTATATCTTTCGGGGCGAGGAAACTTCAATGTTGTTTGCTACGGAAAACATGAGCGACGAAGACTATCACGAGTGGCCTACGGTGGAAAAGGTACTCATCCCCTATTGTGTCAATAACAGTCACTGGGTTTTGTTCATTATGCGCCCGAATGAACTGAAAATCGAAGGTAAACCATAATCAATTGTATTTCTTTCTTTTTAAAAGTTAAATAAATGAATTGGTATAAACATCTTTTGGTTTCCAGTGTTTGATCCAGTTGGGACTTATCGTCTGGCGCCACCAGAGGAAGTGGCTCTTCAGTTTTTGTTTAATCCTAAGTTTAAATTCGCGCAAGACCAACAATGGGAAGTAGTTTATCCGGAAGCTGCATTATCCCTGGGTGAAAGTGCAATGCAATGTGGTCCGTATGTGTGCTTTTACGCTGAAGCCAGTGCAAAAAAATGTTCCCTCACACGCATACCGAACATCATCTCTTACCGAAATCATATTTTTGGAACACTTTTGGGAAATTGTCCCCCAACTACGGACAAACGAAAACGAAAGTGCAACAAATGCGGTGAAAGTGTTAAAGAAGACATCATCTGTGACTTCTGTAGGGTCAAAGTGCACGTAAAATGTATGCAACAAGTCTGTATTCGAGGACGCAAGTACAATATTTGTAAATAAAGGCCAAGCATTAAAATGAATTATGTTTTTATACCAATCGAAATCATTGTTCACTAACAATATCGTAATTCATAAATTAAATGACGGTCCAACTGGTTCCGCCAGGGCCGCCAGTCTTCGGGCTGGAACTTCCATTTCTAAAGAGTTTCAGGTTAAATCCGTAATTTGGAGGGTTTGGAGTTCGAAATACGAGGCTCAGTGAGTCCCTCCCGATTTTTAGGGAATAAACACGAATATCAGGGAGGTGGATACGGAGAATGAGGTGGGAGGTGCTTTGATGCCAGAGCAGAGTTGGGAGTAGGCTCCCTCCCCCTGATTTGATTGGTAGAACAGTTTTAGAAGTGAATGGTTCTATTTTTAGTAGGTTTTTTACAGTGGAGGGAGTCGGGGAGGTAAACATCAAATCGCGGGTAGAAATCATCTTCCTCGTCATCCAATGTTTCATTATGAATGGCTGCATTGACTAGGTCTGCCAAGTTTAGCGTTTCTTCAGGTTAACCCTATTCGAAATGACCATCCACATCAATTGTTGGAGTTGTCAACGCATTCCCAAGGGCTTCAGTCAACTTGCTAATATCACGGACAAGTTCTGCCTTCCCGCTTTCAACGAGGAGACTTCTCAGCTCAACCCCCTTCGTTAATGGGAGCTGCAGCCTGATAATAACGACATAGAGATGTCTTGCAGCATTAATTTAAAAACTACTCCCTTTCAAGGCTTTTCTCACAGCAAGATCCACCGTTGATTCACCTCCATCAGGGAAAAATGCAGTCCGAAACAAAGCCGAGCTAGGTTTGGTCTGGCCTGGACCAAAAAAATATACCGCGTTTGGAAATTTTTTGGAGCGATTTCCAAAAAAATTATTAGGCCGTCTACCTAAAGTGGCTATCCAGGCCTCCCCAACAGTCGCTCCGTCTCTGGTTCAGAGTTATATTTAAAACTGAAGAATGCTTGCTAGCTAGTCTAGTTTTCAGAATCGCAAACAATTCAAACCCGTAATTCACAATTGCCAGCACCAAAATCTGGAATGTGAACGTGGCAATCTTTAAAGAAAACTTTTATTTCTTAAATGGAAATACAGAGCTCATAGTTAGAAATATAATATTCTAAACTGAAATCCTATAGCAAGGTTCTCTCTCTTAAAATGATTTACTACAAAATATAAGAAGGTAAAATATTGACTCAACAATGGAAATCCGATCAGAAACATGCTGTTAACAATTACAATGCTGCGACTTTTCATCTAAATCAACTGGGTATTTACAGTGCAGTTTATATTTTGCTAATTGTATTATTATTCCTCTCAAATTCATTCGGGATATAGACTCATTGAATATATAGGTAAATGATTTGCATAATTTGACTACTAGAATGACTTGTATGACCATTAATGTTGAAAAGGATTCATGCAAAGTAATTAAACCAGTTTAAGTAGTGCAGCTTTAAAATATCATCCAATATAGTATTGGAGGAACTAATCGTGAGTGTCGAAAGTTTTAAATTCCGTAAAACATTTCACGTTTTGCAGTTTCGTCCATAAATCGCAATACGGTGGCCCTCGAAGACTTGTAAATCATGATTTAACGCTTCAAACAATGATTTATAAGTAAGACGTATAACTATTTAGAATTTTGATACTCGCATTTAAGTCGCTTTTAATTAATATTAATAATATTCACGTAGGCCTGGATTAAATTTTTAAGTAAACCAAAGGAATAACGCTGGAATCCGTCCGGCCTGGACCCGTTGGTCCACTTTTGTCCATCGTCGCTACCGCCCTGGTCCGAAAACACCTCCTTCTCCTCCTCACTCCAGACACAAGCTCCACCTCCGGGTTGGACGTGGTTGAGAACAAATTCCATCGCCTGGAGTGGCAACCGACACACAAACTTGTGTGATATAGGGAAAAGCTGCTCCCTCTTGAAATCCCCCTAGCTAATTTCCCTATAATCCACAAAAACACTTAAAAAAGTCCTCATCTTTCTCCAGGATTAAAGTTCGGGGCCATTTTGCACTCTCCCTTTCTTTAGCTGTCACCACCGACCCCGGCTCCAAGAGTCTCCTTGCCTCACTCTCCCAAACGTCATGATCTTTTTGAAAATTCGCCTGAATCCAGAATTGAGCTCGTCCTCCAATTTACTACGAATCTTCACAAATTTTTGAAGCACTCCGTAAAACCTCCAAGGGTTGAAGCCATATGTCAATTTAATCCAAGCTGGGAAGACTTTCAGAGCTTCCCTTTCACTTTTTTCTGTGGGCTCATTGAATCTGCTCTGGTTTCTTCTGGAAGTCAAACATCTCCTCAGAAAAAACTGTTTCAAGCACTTCCTTGAAGCCAGATGGGAATATCCACGATATTTCCCTCCAATTCGGCTACGAGAGTTAAAAATCAACTGCCAGCGTGGTGCTTTGGGTGGAGGGGTCCCAGGCGCTAATTTTGACTCGTAATATTCCCATTCTTCTTCTAACAACTGTTTCTCCACGGGAAGCGTCCACCTCCACTTTAACCAGCTTGGAGGCGACATGCTGGTCGACGACTAGTTGAAGGCTTTCAAGGCTCTTTTCAAAATTTTAGACTGTGGGCCAAGATATTAGGCTGTAGGCAAAAAATTAAACTGTGGGCAAAATAATTAAGGCTGTGGGCAAAAAAGTAGGCTGTGGGCAAAAAATTTAGGCTGTGGGCAAAATTTTTTAGGCTGTGCAAGTGGGCAAAAAATTTTAGGCTGTGGCTGTGGGCAAAAATTATTAGGCTGTGGCTGTGGGCAAAAATTTTTAGGCTGTGGCTGCTGTGGGCAAAAATTTTTAAGGCTGTGGCAAAAAATTTTTAGGCTGTGGGCAAAAATTTTTAGGCTGTGGCTGTGGGCAAAATTTTTAGGCTGTGGGCAAAAATTTTTAGGCTGTGCTGTGGGGGCTGTGGGCAAAATTTTTAGGCTGTGGCTGTGGGCAAAAAATTTTAGGCTGTGGCTGTGGGCAAAAATTTTTTAGGCTGTGGCTGTGGGCAAAAATTTTTAGGCTGTGGCTGTGGGCAAAAATTTTAGGCTGTGGCTGTGGGCAAAATTTTTTTAGGCTGTGGCTGTGGCAAAAATTTTAGGCTGTGGCTGTGGGCAAAATTTTTAGGCTGTGCTGTGGGCAAAAATTTTAGGCTGTAAAAGGCTGTGCTGTGGGCAAAATTTTTAGGCTGTGGGCTTTTTAGGCTGTGGGCTGTGGCTGTGGGCTGTGGGCTGTGGGCTGCTGTGGCTGTGGCTGTGGCTGTGGGCTGTGGCTGTGGGCTGTGGCTGTGGGCTGTGGCCTGTGGCTGTGGGCTGTGGGCTGTGGCTGTGGGCTGTGGCTGTGGGCTGTGGGCTGTGGGCTGTGGCTGTGGCTGTGGCTGTGGCTGTGGCTGTGGCTGGCTGTGGCTGTGGCTGTGGCTGTGGCTGTGGCTGTGTGCTGTGGCTTGTGGCTGTGGCTGTGGCTGTGGATTTCCAAGGCTGTGGGTTTTAGTAACACCCAAATAAACTCGAATTACATAATGAAATTAATGTTATTTTATTATAATTGTTATTATAATTAATATAAATTATGACATTAATTATTAATAATAATTAATAATATGTTATTATAATTAATTATGTAATTTTTTGCGTGGTAATCATTAACTCTTCCAGAAAAATGTACCGTAAATGCGAATATTTTGTACCTTAAAAGTCACATATTTTGCAGTAGATGGACTACTTGTAAACAAATTCAGAATATGACCTGATTTATGTATGCTCTGATTGTATGTATGCTCTGATTTTTCTTGGGGCATTTTGTTGTCAGTTCATGTTTAGAAACTGCTGAAGACAAACATCGATCAATGGTTTGTAGTCTGTTAACTATTTTCAACGTTCGTGAAGATGATTTGATTGAGCAAAATACTTCATATGGATCAAGCACTAACTAAGAATAAGAATATCAATATACCATTAGCAGTGAACCTAAGTAGTTTTCAGCTTCACCAAATTCTTGAGCTTTACTTTAATATTATGTAATCCTTTCATGGAATTCAAAAACGTAGAATGCTCTCACAACGATACTCTACCGCTTAAAATAACAAATTAAATTCTACAGTAAAAAATGTCGTACCAAATTACATGTATGGTTTTTAACATTCAAACACATCAGCAGTTTGGTTAATTCCAACGCCCGTTTTTTAAATAACGATTTGTAATTATCGTATTTGAAATAAACATTCGAAGACTACTTCTTAAAGATCAGTAAATATCGTTAGTCAGAATAAGGAATCCTAAATTAATTCGTGAAGGAACATGTTCCCTTAATATTTTTAGTCCTAAAAAATTCCCAATCGAAGACGTGTACGAATTTGCTTTAAGTAGCAAGCACAAAAACTGTGTACTTCCCAATGTGGTTGTGCGTTAACTGAAACTAAGATGTTCTAGTATCGTACAAGCGTCGTGTAAAAATAAAAGCAGTAACATATCATGTGAAGCATTGAAAACGTTTCCTTGCAAAATATCTACTATCATATGCCCCTTTCTTACATGTGTAGGACACTGATTGATTTTCTGTCTTGAAACAAAATGTTGACTTTTAAATCCCAAAACTATGTTGGATATTTAAAACATCCCTCCAACAATGACAGGTTGTACTAAATTTAAAACAACACAACTTTTTCTATGTGCACAACGTTATTTCATGGCTTCGAACCTCACGACAACTGTAAGATATTGCTTTTCCTAAACGATCGAAAAATGTTAAATGTATGAATATTTGAGAATTGGCAAAGACACAACCACGTGAGAACACCAGTTAACTGACTTGACTCACGATGATGCCGGACTGCCAGTTAAAAAGACGAAAAGGTTTCATACATCCATTAAATTCGGTAGAAACTGCGGTTAAAGGTCAACCATAAAAAAATGTCTCGTTTTACCTATTGCCGAGGATGACAAGGGCTTTGTAAAATAGTAAGAAGATTTTCAGATGAAGATACTGAGCTCGACGACTCGGAGGCACAAGCAAGACCTTGGAATGATAACTCAGATGCAAGTCTTTTAGCGATAGTACGTTAAGACTGACACAAGCGTAAACACGATACTTGTCAGGTTTGAAGATCTTCAAAACTTGGTTAACAAAAGCATGGAGTCGGAGCTGGAATGCCCATGGAAGAAGGATGCATTTTGGGCAAATAAGGATGACGTTACCATTGCAAGGTTCCCAAATGGCGTTAAATTTCCCAAATTCCAGGACAGACTATTTTTCACGTCTTTGGTTTTGTTTGGAGAAACGGTAATGAGGTTAAGTTTCATGGCAAATGTTTTGCTCCAGTAAATTGTTTACTTTTGAACAAAAAAATCCGAGCTTTTTCTTTTGGAAAGCGAGGTATACATCGAGATTTCTTAAGGAGACCTAGGTTAACGTCGTAACGGACCTCAAGGAAATAGCGATAGAGTACCTTACTTGCAAAAATACTTATGTGATTAAATGAAAATACATCTTTCATAGGCACTGAGCAGAATGTATTCCCACACTAATTGTAATTAACAGTAGTAAAAAAGAAACAACAAAAAAAGCATTTACCAATCGACTCAATTATTGAAATGGGCAGATGATACCTGCTAAAGTAAATGAATAAATCAAAGCCCCAACTCGGCAAGTTCATCAATACAATCTACATTCATTGCATTAATACTTCACCGTAACACAAATATTGCAGCAGTTATGGAATCGCAAAATCTCGTTTAATATTTAACACATAAGCTTAAATGTATTTTAAACACTATAAGCCTTTAACAGATAGTTGTACTAACAATAGTATGGAGCATGAATTATGGAATTACTAATTTACGATAGATACTGTCAAATGTTTTGTTACAAAACTGGTTTGGCTTCATCAAGCCAGGCATGAATAATTAAATTGCTCTATCATTATGCCGCCTTTGTATTAGTACTATTTTCACATGCCCATTTACTCTAAAGAAGTCACAAAAATAGAAAATTTTGCCTGGCCATAATTTTGACAGCATGCGTTTTCGAAAACAAATTCCATGCAAGAAGCGTTACAATAAATCAGTTGGAAGTCACTCACATTATCCTGGACACATCAACGGATACTGTGTTTTTGTCGGTTATAGGTAAGTATTCCATTCATATCAGACTGCCTTGAACGCTATATTTAAAACTACGTCTCATTGGACTGAAACAAAAACCCGAGAAATGCTCTAGCAGGTATTCTGATGTTTTAATATCAATGCTGTAGACTTCTGACAAAGGCGTTCAAGAAGATGCTTACAAAACGTACTATTGTACTATTTATGGAAGGACGTTAGAATTTTGCAATTTCGGCAAACTAACCATTTATTAGGATTTGGTATGCATACTTGTTGCCAAATTGAGTAAGTGTTCTATTTACACATTGAATAATGAATATTTTGTCAGCTTCTTTTAACTCCAATTTTAATATAATATTTCTAAATGTGAGCCTAACTATTGATAAAGGTGTGTGGTAATAATGATACCAAATAGTACGGAAATGCTGTAATCGTTATTTGTCTATTCATTTCCAATGAGCTCCGGCATATGTGGTGAGTAAAATTGAAATTGTAAACAAACAAAATTGGTGTAAAACCATTCTTTTATAATCAAATCATATCATGTCCTACACGTACATTTTTAGGGCAGATGGTTAACCTATTTGCATGTTGAAAACATCTCTTTTAAACCTTAGCTTTAAAATGTGGCCATTCAACTAGGTGTGTTCCATATTCAGATTACAAATTTCAAATACCATTTGAAATTATTGCAAACCCTGCAATGAATCGCACTGTTCTTGTACAATAAATTTCAACAAAATAACCAAACAAGATCTTGTAATTTCTATTTAAAAAAAGTAATGACTTAAGCCTTGGTGGGCTTTCATTATGAATGTGAAGGATTATAGAAATTCATCTGTGGATCGGAATAAGTATAGAATTATTTATGCAGAATGGCATATAGTTACTGTGGAATGGCTGTAGTAAATGCATAGTAGAAATCCTATTGTATAAAATTAAGAAGAAAACCCTTAAATCTTGAAAAGGCATCATTGCTCTGCATACACAGATAACTAAGGCAGCATATTTACATATTCAAAAATAGTTCAAAAATGCAAAATGTCATGAGTGGAACATAAATTAATTGGTTTTTTACGCATTAAATTTCAGCTCATTTACCAATATATTTACCCTGGATGGAACTGCCTATTATAGTTTTGCAGTAAACAATGTTGTAATCAACGGCAAATAAATATTTGACTCCGATTAGAATTTCAAACGTACTTATCGTTAACCCCATAAATTCTACCTTGAATCCATGTGTTAAACTTACTCACGGGGAAACTGAAAGCTACGCAGTATTTCAAGCAATGCTTTATAAAAATGGTTACAAAATTTTACGATTTTTCATATCCAACCATGTAAAATACGGCAACACTTTTTGTTAAATGTACTTGAATCATCAATACCAGACATACTCGTTAGTAACAATTATCTTACTTTGTGGTAGACAGACAAACATTTTTCATCTCAGCTGTGTGATTGGATTGAAACTAAAACTTACAATTTAATTTATTGGTATCCTCCGGTTTGCTGAAGCTGATTAGCATCTCATCCAATCGTGTTAAAAACTTTCGACCGAACCTATACTCCAGTAAAATGTAATGACCTTTTGCCCTGATGACAGTCTGGCATTTTCGGGTGTTCGTGTGTGTGATTCATTTTGATTCTTTAAAATTTTGATACCGGCTTTAATGCTTTGATGCTGTAGTGTGGATGACTAGCCAAAAATTTTTCGTGCCTGAAATGAATATATCGGGCATAAAATGTCGGTAAGGAATCACTTTATTGCATATTATGAAGTGTCTAACCTGAAGATTTTTCCTTTGTGCCACCAAAAAATTGGAAAACTAGCAACGCGAATTGAACCACAGAACGCATTTTGGAAAGCATGCAGAATTTTGTATTGCACTGATTTATTGCCATTCTTCAGTAGCATCAGCCGCACTTGTATTCAGCCCCCGTTCAGTAATTTTGTAGAAATTTAAGCTGGCTCAACGATATTATTTGAAATCAAATCTAAATTGGATTTACAAAAATGATGTTGTATCACTCGTGTAAAGCAATTACATAATAGTGTTATGATAATACATTCATATTTGTATGAAATGAAAGATCTCACCAGTTCTAGTTGAGCATGTTACGGAAATTTACTCAAATCGAGAGGAAATGAAATTCGCACTGCTGAATGTTCCAAGAATACATATAACTACATGGTTTTACTTGTTCTTGATGATGATGATTATGATGATAAAAACGTCATTCTTTCCTCTTTAGTTTTAGTGTTCTTATTTCTGTAATTAGATGGGGTAAATTTGGATGGTAAAAGTGTGTGTAGCTCCTAAAAATTCAAAAATATTTGAGGATGAAAATTCACGAGAATGGCTTTGTGGCTTGTTTCAAATCGTTACAAGCTACAGCCATAAACTGTACGTTTGTGTCTTTGTACTTTTATAGCAAATGAAAATCGTATTTGTCCTTGTTTTTAGAATTGTAAATTATCTTACCAATTCCAATCCTAAAGATGATGCTGATGAACATCCAGAAGTGTTTACTGCACTTTTTAGCAACCAATAATACTATTTACCAATTAAAACACTTATATTTATTTTACAATTTCAAACAGTTCTACAAATATAAAGATGCGGAAACACAACGCAGCTTGCTGCAGACTCAACCCACGAGAATTTTGTAGGACGTTGTCAATATCAAACCAACACTGAGAAAAACTCGCAACAAAACCAACACTCACCTCCATAGCGTTGAATCTTTCTAAAGAGGACAGACTCACCTGTCACAACTACGGCTCTATTATCTAGTTGTACTACAAGCGCAAGAACAAAATGACAATAGAACTCTTCAGAAAAATTTATCACTGTGGTTTTGCTCAAGCCGTTGTTTTTAAAAACAAGGTAAAAATAAATGCCAAAAATAGCATTGCTACAAAATTTCAACGAAGTTGGTGGTGACAATGAATGCTTTGAATGAACATACAAAAATCACCTCATTTACGGTTTTGTTGCTTCCTTCCATTTTAACATTATAACATATTATAATGCGAAGTTAAACCTTCACGAGCACATAACGACGTGACCGTTGTTATATGTATTTTCAAAGGTACTTTGGCGAGAGATGCATGGAATGGTTGATGATGATGATTGGGCTAAAGATCTCAGTTTCTCAACTGGCTTTTTCACAAACTCATTTTTGTGTTCATCGTTTTTACATGTACAAGCTGATTGCTACATACGTGTATACTTTTTTTAATGCAAAAAACAGGGCTTATATGAAATTGCCGTCATTCTCATTTTCTTCAACAACAATGTAAATGTGTGATGCTAATGAGTGTAAAGAAACATTTACGTGATGCAAGGCACGATATGCTCTTATGCACAGCAAAATCAGCTACAAAAAAAGAATCGATGAGCTATCTTCCCGATTCTGTGTATGCACAAAAAATTTAGATTAAATCAGTTCCGTCTAAGGCAAGTAAGGTCCAACTGAAAATAAAACTTCACAAAACATTTCTCGTTGAAGTTGTTTTACAACAAACTCAGCCTGCATACCTTTAAAAGCATCGTAAATAAAAGCATTGCTACAAATTACGATGTTGCAAAGGAAGCAAAACAGTCCAATAGGCACTATTGCAACACTCAACACTTTTTTGTTCTCTTTCATGCAAAAGCGTAATAGTTAGTATTTATGTTTGCCGAACACATCATTCCATATAATCCCTTTACACAATTATCGAATATTATATTGTATTGTATATAAGTTTGAAATATTTTTGTAGAGACATGCTTGAATGGCTGATGATGACAAAGAAATTGCTATATTCTGAACACTTTGCTTGCCAAAATGATACAAAAGTTGTAATGAAAGGAGAGTAGATATACGCATTTATAGCCAAAAAAAAGAAACGTCCTTTTTGGCAAAACAATTTTTCACCCTTTTTTTGACAGGGAAGGTAAACTTGTATGTTGAGTGTGAGATGGAAAGTATGTAGGACAATAAAAAAAAAAACCTCAACCTGTTGGCAACAAAAAGCAACACATGAAGCTATGATAGTAAAAAAAATAGTTAGCAAATGACAGTCGCTTATGCACATTGGTCAAGGCCATGATCAAGACGCTTTTGTGTTACTTTTGTGCCTTCATTGGAGACCATGTATACATTATGGTACTGTCTCCATAATATATCAGGTAGCCGCTACTTTATTTTTGTTGTTTCAAGTTCAAATGCATCGTGTTGATTGATGATGGATTAAAATGGACTTGTAAAAGTGGCATGAAGGAATATGTATGAAGTATTCACACCTTTCCATCTTTCTCTATTGAATCTCAGTGTAAAAAGGAGGTTTCGATAAACACGCGTTTTCGAATTCTACTGTCGTCACATACAATATGATGAACTCAATGCAATGTGAAGATAAAACAGCAATTCAGTTCTATTCCACTTTCATAAACATTACTACAAATCTAGAGGTAGATAAAATAAAAACAGTAACACCTTTTTAATTTTAATAAGGATTTAGTACACTTTGTCACTAACTGCTTAGAGTTTCAATCCATGTAAATACATATCTTTCATGCTAAATCCTACGTAAAAGTTGCTTTAGCATGTGAACGATTCATAACATTTAGACTTGTTTAAAGCCAACTTGTAATTACATATTTTACATATTTCTGGGTACTACATATTACATATGTAGTTACATATTTCTTCATAATCATATAAAATCGAGTTGGAGTTGTGAAAGGATATTTTTATGTTTCATGTAGTTTATTATTGCATAAAAATGACGGAAAATGAAATTCTGGTTGCACTGTATTAACACATATACTAAGCTGAATGAAATCAGATTAAGTTTAAAACTGTAGTTTTTATTCAGGTTTTGGTCAGAGTCTCAAACTATTTACCGATTTAGTATTCAACAACGGCTAGTGAAACGAAAGTGCAGTGATTGTTTAAATGAGGCAATATTCATCCGATTAGTTAAATCAAACTTAAAGATGCCTAAGCAAGGAAGGGATTTTGGAACCAAAGTGAGGGGATGGTTGTTGCAGCTACAGGAAACGGAGAGAAAGTACTTCGTGGTTGAAGGACAAAAAGTTATTTGCACGGTAAGTTCAGCAATTAATTCACAGTTTCTGTACCCTTTTTAATTGACATTCATATTTAATTGTTACATATCTAATTTAGGCTTGCTGCAAGGGATTTCAATTTAAAATGCCATCTCAGCTAACCCAGCATGCAGTGACAGATGTTCATAAAAGGTCAGTCCAGAGGTCAGCATCAGAAAACAAAACCCAACAGCTTCTTACTAAGCCAGTTCGAAACGAATTTGCGTTGGACATTTGCAAAGCTTTCCCTCAGCCGACATTCCCATGAATAAGATAAGTAACCCACATATCAGAGGGTTTCTGGAGAAGTACACTAAGAAAGATGTACCGTCGCAGTCCACTTTAAGAAGGAATATTTCAGACGTGTATAACGAAGTAATTGGGAAAATTCGAAGTGGGATCGGTGAGCCTCCAATTTGGCTCAGCATTGACGAGACAACCGATAAGACATCACGATATGTTGCAAATGTTGTAATTGGAGCATTGAACAAAGACGAGCCTTCCAAGCCACATCTTCTTATGTCTCGGGAGCTTGCTGTCACCAACAATTCAACAATTTCACAACTTGTTCTGGACGCACTCGTGTTTTTATGGCCTGGACAACGAAACGAGGAAATGAGCAAGAAGTTCGTGATTCTTTTAACTGATGGTGCAGCCTACATGCTCCGTGCAGGAAAGAATTTGAAGAAAACTTATCCCGAGTTAATGCACGTAACTTGCCTTGCGCATGGACTCAATCGAGTGGCTGAAACGATAAAGGACCTGTTTCCACTTTCAAATAGAATGATGGCATCCGTTAAGGCTGTGTTTAAGAAGGCTCCCTCTAGAATTCTCAAATACAAGGAATTTCATCCAAACTTGGCACTTTCACCAGAGCCAATTCAAACTCGTTGGGGAACATGGCTTGTTGCGGCTGATTTTTTTGCTGAGCATTTCGATGCAATTAAAAGCACTGTCGATTCGCTTGACAAATCGGATGCCGCGTCAATTAAGAATGCTCAAAACTTGTTAGGAATGCAAAGCCTTAGGATGAACTTGTGTACTTGTCAGCTAATTTCACGTTTTTGGCTAAAACGATAACTTCGCTCGAAGCTCGAAAATTAGCATTGATAGACAGTGTGGCTGCAGTCAAGAATTCAATGTAAAGGTTTCGTCTTCTAATTCAGCCGTACATAAGTCGGTAAAGAAAAGCTGGCCAGTGTAATCGATAAAAATCCATACTACAAGAAGCTATTAAAAGTTTCAAACGTAATAAATGGAGAATCAAGTGGAGTTCATGGGGTCAATCGTCGTCCTGACATTCCGCAGCATTTAAATTCCGCCAATAACATCAGTGGAACGGTCATTCAGCATGGAAAAAGCTATTTTAACAGACAGAAGACACCGATTTATAATGGAAAATTTGGAGAAGATAGTGGTGTGCCACTATGAATTATCACTGAGTGATGATTAGATCGACTTATTTGAGGAAGACTGAGTTCCTTGCAATCTTTGTTTATATGTTGTATGTTATTTTAAGCATAGAGAGCTCCGTTATGCATTTAAATATTAATTTTTGTGATGATTTCTGATCGAATTATTCTGATAAACCGATAACATACATATTTTGGCCATTTTTACTACATGGAACGAACAACTCTAGTGATATGATTTACAGAACTAAAAGAGTTTTTACTTACTGTTAAATAAAAAGTAACTAGCTGATCTGTGTAAAAGAGACAAATACAATCTTTTCTTGCTAAAAATTTTTGAACTTCATTTTTATTCCTTCGCATTTAAAGCATTGATTGAGTATTAGCAAGAATATTTCAAGTTTAATTTAAATATATAATATATTTACATACAGGGTATTTTAAAACAAAAATTATCCAAAAGGGCTATCATTATAGAAAACTTTAGTTTATTCTGACTTTGCCAACCGATTTTCCAGTGGCTTTAATTCAAAAACATTATAATTAGAAAATAAATCATCTATCATGTACATGAAAATTTCATTTCATGTTCCATTCATGTCATTTCATGTAGGCCACATGAAATGGGATTCCAACATGATACATGAAATGAAATGAACTTTCCACATGAACATGTACAGGAAATGAATTGATATACATGAATTACATGATCATGTAAAAATTTGTTAGAACGCTGGTTATTAATAATAGCTACGCCTTAAACTAGTGAATAATTTTTATAAAATTCTTTGTAAGCATGAAATTAGCATGAAATAAGTCATATTTTTCTATCCACTACAAATTATGATTCATTGTCCTCTGCAATATGAATACCAAAAATAGCCACTACAAATGCAATTAAAATTGAGGAATAAAACAATGCAGAAATCTCATTTATAACTTAAAATTTAAATTTGTAAGCTAATACAAAACAGATATGATTGTGGGTCAGTGGGAGAACGGATTGATTCACTTACCTACCTTTTGAAAAACTTTGGTGGGGAAAATTAAAGTGTTGACCTATGATCTCCTAAACTACTGATCTTACTGCTAAAAATACTCGATTTAGAAAGTAGTGTATTAACACGTAGACGAAACTGTAGGCAGTCCGAATTTATTGACAACATCCATTTATAATATGCTGATTATATCCGATTAGCATAACGTAAGAGAAAACGACGGCGTTATAAAATATACAGTAAAGTTACTTACTGCTTTAAATTACTCAATCGAAATCAGTTTCATACGTTAATACATCTTTCACTAATAAATAACGTAGATTACCCACTTCAATTACTGTATGGATATTGTTTACATTTACATGAAATACATGATCATGTAATTCATGTAATGATTACATGATCTTGTAATTCATGTACATGATTACATGATATGAACAGTCATTTACTACATGAATTTTCATGTAAATGACATGAACAGGAGGATCGCACATGATACATGAAATGAAATGCAAAAGTCTACATGAAATGACATGATTTACTCTCTAATTATAATCCATTTGCTGTAAGATTAAAGGATGGTTGTAAGTAGGGTAAAATCAAACCATATTATATATGTATCCTTCCTTGTGGTTTTCCATACAATGTTTCATACGACAAAGGCATGATTAAAATCGTGATTGATTTCATGGTTTTGACTATAAATCTAAAGGATCCGTTCTCTTGGCCTAAACAAACCGTTCGCCTTGTAAAAAGTTAACTGGAGTAATTTTTGTTCAGTAATTGAGACAGATACCTATCCGTTTACCCACTTGACATGGAATATGCAGACTCTCATATAAATACTGTTCTATTTTAAATATAACATGCAATATAATTGAAATGCAACACTGCGCATTCGGCGCAACAAGGGTGGGGCGATTGCTTTGTACACGTTGGCTAAGGAATCCACCTAAATCCGCTCAAGGTATCGGAGAATTTTATTTCAAATATATTCAATAAGTATTCTCTGCTCTTCAATAATAATATAGAGTTTATTCAAGTGACAAATATCATAATATGTTTACAAGTACACATTGTTTTCATGAAGGTGTCACATAAGCGAAATAAAAGTAAAAACTAAACAGATTCGGAATTCATAACAAGGTAATAATTGTACTGATAATGAGGGTATTCTTTCTATTATACAAGAGTTGATTTCTAACTAATTTGTCAAAGTGATAAAATGTTTCACATTCCTTAGCAATGTTAGGTAATTTGTTCCATAAAAGTATAGTTCTGTAGGAAAAAGAAGATCTTCCGAACTCTGTGCGCATTTTTGGTAACAAAAAGTCATTTTCTAATTTGGAAGCCCGTCCAGTTTTCCCCGTAATTTCAGGTGTTCGAAACATTGATTCAATGTGGATTTCATACGCACATGCTTAAATACGAATTGCAAACTAAACAAAGTTATTTTTTCTCGGCATGTAAGCCAGTTTAGTTTTTCAAACAAATCAAAACGCTCTTTTTGCTTCTTGTTGCTTTGAGTCACAACAAACTTCACAGTTTTAAGTAATATGTTGTCTATTCTGTTTTTTACCTTCACTTAAGTTCCCCAGACAGGTAGACAATAATCTAACAAAGATACAATGAGAGACGTTGCAAAAATATGTCTCCACTTGCACGAAAAGTACTTTGCATAGCGTCGTAACATATTCATTCTACTAGTCATATTTTACAAACCGTGTCGTAGTGTTTGACAATGATAATTTCTGGTCTAGTATAAGTCCTAAATATTTGAATTCTTTAACAGTATCAATTTCTAACCCATCGATTTTAAGAGCTAGCTTGTCACTGTTCTTGGTTTTATCAAAAATCATGCACTTTGTCTTCGGAACGTTTATTTGCATTCCATTTTTGATACACCATTGTTCAAGTTTCTGGAGGTCCCTTGAGCACTTCTTCAATTTCTGTTACTGAGGCTCCGTGTGTAAAAAACCAAGTCATCGGCATAAAATATACATTTACATCCACTGAAGAGATTTGGGATGTCGTTGAGGTATAGTGAAAAGGTCAAACCAGATAGCGTGCTGCCTTGGGGATTACCACGAATCATATTGAACATTGAAGACCTTTCACCGCTTGACACAACACATAATTTTCTGTCACTGAAGTAAGACTGAAACCAGTTCAACATAGATCCTCTTACTCCACAGTTGACTAGTTTTTCCAGCATGGTGTTGTATTTAATTCGATCAAATGCTTGCTGAAAGTCTATAAATACAGCTCCAGTAAGTTGACCTTTGTCTGCAGCGCTTTTGATATCGTCAGTTATCAGGGTTATAGCACTTTGAGTTGATCGGTTGTGCCGATATCCATGTTGTTGAGTCATAAGTGCGTTATTCGATTCTAGATAATCCATCAGTTTTTGATACATAAGTTTCTCAATGACTTTTGCTGCTGTTGGGAGAATCGAGATTGGCCGATAATTTTTCACTAGACATTGCTCTCCCTTCTGTTTGTATAGTGGAACAATTAGTGCAGTTTTTAGCATTGTTGGCATATCTCCTTGTTTAAAATATCGTTTATAATTGGAGTGAGGTACTTTGAAATGACATCCGAGCACAAAGTGAAGAACTTTGCTGGGATACTGTCATGTCCACTCGCAGTGTTTGTTTTCAGAGATTTGATAGCATTCGTTACTTCAACAGTAGAAACGGAGCACTTGTTGAAGAACAGCTATTTAATTGGGAACTTTCGTCATGTATTTCAGGTAGTTTCACTTCAACTTTCACATTGGCTGGATTTTGTGAAAAATGCTCACAAAGCGCATCCAGTTTTTCTTTATGCGCTGTCAGTTGCTTTCCTAAAACATTAAGAGTAGGAATCGTAGTCGCTTTTTTTGTCGACCAGCTTCAACGTTTATGATTTTCCAAAGATCTTTTGATTCTGATGTTGATTCTTGGAAATTTTCTTAATGGAAGAACATTTCAATTTTCTTTTGAGCGAGTTTATTATGTTACGCTGTTTGCGATAGTCGTTCCAATCTGTTGCAGTGTTCGTTTTCACACATTTAGTTTTAAGCTTGTTTACCTTTCTTGACAATGAATTGTACGTGTTTGTCATCCAAGGTTTTTTATGAAGTTTTACTTTCACTTTTTTCAACGGAGCGTGTTTATTAAGGACATACGTCATTATCTCAGAGAACATGTTATATTTGTCGTTGGGAGTTTTACTGTATTCGAGAATCCACCACGGTGCTGATGCAATCATTTCTTCAAGGTCTTTCTGAATGACGTTTTTGAAGCATCTCAGAAGTGTGGTTTCTCAGGACATTTTTGGTTCTTTCCTTTCTTTCGCAGCGTGTAAATGAGGTCATGATCCGATATATCAGATCTGATGACGCCATTGCACCTGTTTATTGCAGGTTTATTTGTAAAGATACAATCTATCAATGATTGCGTGTTATTTGTAATACGAGTCGGTTTACTTATCAGTTGCTTAAAACAATGGTCATTCATCAGCCTTATTAAATCTTGTGATTTGGAGTCCGTTTTTGAAACGTCTATGTTAAAGTCTCCAATTACGTATGTTTCATTGTTTTTGCATTTTTCTAGCATTTGAAGAATTGTTTCATGCATATTGCTGGTAGCTGCACTAGGAGGCACATATATCAGGACAATGTTGATTTTAATGACAGATTTGGATACGGTAACGTGAAGTAATTCTACACTTTGAGAGAGAGTTGTTTCATGTATCTCAATGTCATAATCTTCGTGTACATATAGTAATAGACCACCGCCTCGTTTTTTGTAGCATGTGATATTTGGTCTATCTTTACGTACACAGTTGTAGCCAGGAATATGAACTTCGTTGGTTTGAATGTCAGAATGAAGCCAAGTTTCAGAGATACCAAACACATGAAACTTAAAGTTCGAGATTGTGTTAGCTATGTCGTCTTTCTTGTGCTTGGACATTATGTCTCTGACGTTCAGATGACCAATGGATATTCCTTTCATATGTTTGCTTTTAACATCACTCAAGGCATCTTCTGAAGTTAATGTATCTGTGTCGGATGTTTCAACGTTGGTACAGCTAGGACAAATCCATTCCATACATTCCGAACGATATTTGGGGTGATGTTTACGCAGACATATTTTTGTGGAATGATGCTGAACATTTACTGCACTTCAGGCAGTGAGCTCTAGGTTTTGTTTGTTTGCAGATGATGCACGGTTCTTTAGGCAGAACACAAAGGTTGCATATCCAAAAGTAACTAACAAAATGACGTGCACTTTGTGTGATAGAATGGAAAGGCCAAATCAACAATCCATTAAGTGGCGTACAATGCAAATCCCAATATCACAAAAAGGAAAATGCCTTCGAAAACATTGCGAACTGCAGCGTATCGCAAGCGTTCTGAAGGAAT
>LJIJ01001669.1:0-38803 GCA_001718145.1 Orchesella cincta
TGAAATTTTTTTTTATTGGACTTCTTACACCATTCCCCAGGGGGACTTTAATCAACTATTTGGAAAAAGTTTTCAAAAACAGGTGGCGCCGTCTGGCGCCACTTTTAAAATTCGAAATTTTGGCAAACGTTGGTTTTCATCATATTTATGCTACAAAAGACTAACATTGCTGTAAAAACATATTTTAAAAGTCAAATTTCAAAAAAGTTGAAGTTTAAATTTTGGCGCCAAATTCGAAATTTGAAAAACAAGCAAAAGTCCCCTGCAGAATTTGACGAAATGTTGCTGTGCAAAATTTCAGCTCGTTTCGTTGAAAAATGAAGGCGCAAATCGCATTCCGTCATCGAGCTCTTAGATAGCCCCAGCCATAATATCTCAACTTACCCCGCTTAGCCGGGGCGAGTGTTAGCTCGCCAAAGCATTGTCTCTCTGTTGGCCATCACAAAATTTTAATCTAAGGCATCCATTATTTTTTAGGGTCGAAATCGGATATTTCTACTCTGATTCTGTTTCTGAGTTTTGAATTGATCATGAATACGTTTGCAAACTACATTTTCCCAACTATTTACGTAGCTCATTATTTTAACAACTTCCAGAACACCTACTACTAGTAGACTAATATATCTACATGTCTATCCTGTTTCCGAAAATGGCTGCACTAAAACAGCTTAGAATAATATGAAACCTGCAAATCTAAAATTAGTACAAAAGCTTTAGACTCACTAGGAGTCGACTAAAAGTTTATTCTAACAAGCGACTTGCTTGTTGGTTTGGTTTGAGATTAGTTGTAGGTTTCCTGAATGAAATGGCTGCCCAAATTTCGTGCATATCCTCTTCCACCGAGATTTCTCCTCCATATGGGTAGTTCACACCAACCAACCCAGCCAATTCAAGCATTTCCCTGTGTCTGTTGCAGACAACGGCTTGAGAACAATAAATAATTCACACCTCTGTTTCTCTTTCTAAGACTTTCTTTGTATGAATTATGACTTCTCACTCTTACTTCTCTCTCAGCTACTCCTTCCCTCCCTCTCATTTCCTCATTGTAAAGATTGTCTTTTTGGGAATGTGGGATGTGATAAATGATAAATGTTCCAATTTTCCTTCCTCTGGAGTCTTATTTGTTGTTTTGGATTAATGCTCCAAGAGGAAAATGAGGATGGAAAACAAACACACAGGTATTGCGTGAGCAGTGAGCTTTAGGAATTTTCTTCAACATCCAATATCTCCTCACAACATGAGATCTGCAAATAATTTCTTGCTTCTTTCTTCACAAATGAAAGTTTGGTAGGTTTACAGAAATTCAAGCTTTGTTGTCTTTTTGATTGCAATAATAAGCCTGAAATGTTTATGATTAAATCTCAGAACTGTGTGAAAAATTCATATGCGTCATCATTCGGATGAGAGTTGAGTCCATAAAAAGTGCAACAACATGCCATTACACAGGTAAAATAATATGGCTTGGCTGTACGTAGCAAATGTCCAGATTAGTAATATATCCACCGTTACCTTTTATACATTGCATGAACATGAGCAGCACTAGCTCAACTCTGCTCTCTTCACTAACAAACAATCCGGCTGAAATGACTTTCTAGACTAGGTTGCTGGACTACATAGTGGCTGTACAAGCACTCGGATACTTACGATGTTGCGAAGGATATTGGAGTGGATGGAATACATGCAGCAGTGCTTGCAGAAATCCTAAAGTGTAGTATACTGTAGGATAGCCCACCATGAAATACAATGCTGCTGGAAACACAAACCTCGTGCTATCTTACATTCAGAAGATGAAGAAGAATCATCTGTTTTTTTACCATCGACAATATTCAATATTAATCTGATGATAAGTTGAGATAAAGTGCTTTTACAAATTCATTTTTCAGCTCAGACTTTAGTGCATTTCAAAGCATATACCTTAGGCCAATTTTCATAGCAGTTTCAGTGACGAGATTTTTGTACATGAAATTAGATAAAGATTCGTTTTATTTTTATTTTTGCTATATTTAGTGAAAGTAAAGTGTGTGTGTTATATCTAAGACGTAATATTTTACAGTGCTACACATAAAAAAAGTACAAACGAACTTGAAGAACGGAACTGCGCAGCAAACCAACAATTGTAATTCCAAGTCGCACAAAGGTATGCATTTATTTTCTCTACACCATGTACTAATGTCATATTTACTTGCATTGGCTTGGCATAAATATTTATGTCAATTGCTGTTTCTATGCTTGAAGCTGAAAATCATTTTCAACAAAGAAGATCTTTCTATTTCAACCGTTGAGTTTGTATCTGAAATGGTGTGTGTAATGATACCCGAAACACACTAACGATAATGTTTTGCATGTCGTGTTTGTGTACTGTCATATATACCGTGCTATCTTTAGGTGATATGGTGGTAATCAAAAGTATGTTGACTGTGTAAACGGGCGTAATGCCATCCCGCTGCACGCCTTGTTCTTGTTACATCTCTTATTAGTTTGTGGGTACATGTTACTATTTGCATTTGGGATGCGTACAACATTATTGATTGATCTGTGCGTGTTATGAATTTTGCACACAGTCCTCTTTGACAACCATTGGCATAAAGTGGTTAGAGAAAACATTATAACACCAAGAGTAGCTAGCTACATAACATATATTCAATTTTGAAATTGTGAAAGTAAATAATATTTGTAATCCAAATACATCACATGAGTTGAGATTTTTCAGTTTCTAAATGCTAGGTTAATATATATACGCATCCAACTACTTACAACTTAACCTAATACTGAACTATAGGTAAGCGTCCATTACCAAGTAGTAGGTAAATTCATTGACCATAATATATTTAAGCATATGAGTCATGGTGTGTGTAGTTTTCATTTACGTCAAAATTACATTCTCTACAAGACGAATGTATGTAAACCAATGTGACGATTTACGACCATATCTCTGCAAACTAATGGCTCTCTAGTGCCATTTGTTTTTGCTTGTTTATATAATAGGAGCATCATGAACAACGCATTTTCCTCCGGGAAGAATGGAACCGTCAGTTTGAGTTATGTCTCATTAAAAGATTTATAGACACAGGCTTACTTGGTTCCTTCGTTCGTTCATCTTGCTGCTGCTACTACTACTACTACTCCATAATGAACAAAAATCTTTCCTTGGAAAAACTGAGGGAGAGAAAAGAATGAGTGTTCCCAGACACTAGTAAAAGCATCTTGCTTGCTTCTTTGCACTTCAATATATGTATTCTTCACCAAAAAAACGGCTGCTGGAAGGTAGCATTACGCGTTATTTTATTATGTAACGTTCTCAAAAGATGAGACGAGAGAGAAATATTACTGTAGGTGCTTGAAGCGAATATAAGAGGATTACAAATGTATGGCTCTAACTAATATGATGTCATCCTCGTAATTTTAATAGCCCTTTATTGTGCAGCTCTGAAAGAAACACTAATTCCTTTTCATGACCAACTTTTATAATTTTCCCTTTTGAAAAGGGCACGCCAATGGGTAAACTGTAACAAAGAACTTTCTCTCTCAAAGAAGATGTTCGCCAGCCTCAGAGAAAAATTTCATAACGTCCAGGAAGAAATTACCAGCAGGTAAGAAGAGCGAGCTCTCAAAATCAAACTTAATCATAATAATAATAATTATTATTATGTGTATGAATATACATGGACATTTTCTCCTTTACTTAAAAAATTGAGTTATCTCTCAAAGCTGTTAGCTTTATTTTGTACCCTCATGTTTTGATGACCTCTCATGTCAAATACAGCCTCCGTAATCTTAAACTCGACCGTCATTCCAGCCGAGAGAGTAGCTTTAGGAGAAAGCCAGAAAAAGACATATGCAACTATGACGCTGGCCTGGAGCTACTAGAAAGATACCAAAGCTACTGGACTGATATCCATGCCAAGACTGAAATTACGGCGTTATGCGCTTCAGTGAGTAAAATGTCATTAAAAGTTGGGAAATGGAATCCATTAAACATGCAGTATTTTTGAGAACCATGCTGGTCTCCCTTGTCCCTAATGATTAATTGCAAGAAGTAGTGTCGTTGTCGTAAAATACACACATTCCTCTTTCCTTTTTCAGGAAGTAGATGACATCATTCACAGCCTCCATGAAAACTATGAGCGGCAATGGCAAACCGTTGGGAGGCTATCCACCTCTCTTGCCTTAATCCCTCAACTGGTACATGGAGTTCAAGAAATTTGCGATTCAGTCCGTAAGTGCAAATAAATTATTTCATGAATTTACTATGAGCCATATTGTTCGATACTTTTAGCTTTTGTAACTTTACCAACTTTTACAAGTAAAACAATAATCAACGATTCTTAACCTTTTTAAAACTTTATCCTATATAATCTCTCCATTACTCATGCACAAGCGTTGTAAAATGTGAATGAAATAGAGCATAACATTTATAACATATATCCCTTGCTATGCGGATCAATCGCGATAATACTAAAACCCAGTAAGGCGAAGAGTCCCCGTTTATTTCATTTCCGTCCTTAAAACTTGAGTGAAATGGCATGTAGCCACTGTTTTTTTCTTTCTTTCCCATTCCAAATCTATTTTTGTTTTCTCCTTTTCTCTCTCCTATTGAATTTGAAAGAGAGAAAAGGAAAGACCGGAATCCATTAAATGTGCTTAGGAATGTCCTTCATAAAAAAGATAAAAGCATGGTGGAAAAGGGTATTAAAGCGGAAAACAAGCGGAAAAGCTAGATATTGTAAAAATAAGACCCACTCTTGTTGTATAAATTCTTCATGTGATGATATTGTGATGCTCGAAGCGACGTTCATTCTTTGACCAACTCTTTCGGTTTTATTCACATTGGGAAAGAGTTCATACAGTATGCATCCTGTCTGTAGGTATTAGTACGTTTGCCATTAACTCTTTTTTAGAATAATAGTGTGATAGCATATATAATAGATTCTTAGGTACGTGAATGCATGTATAAATGGGAGAAAGCAGGAATTTATACGAGACTCAACTGACTGACTGAACAATGAGAGGAGAAAGGAGAAAAAAAACAAGAAATTGATCCAAGTCACGCTTCCAACTCACGTACACTAAAATGTTTTCTTCTACCGCTGTATAATCTCTTTTGACTTTCTCCTCCCCTTTTTTCTGCCTCACACAATCTCCTTTTAATGGATGAACATTTTGAGAGAAACACATACTTACTATAGTCAATATTATATCTAAATGCATCTGACTCAAGTAGCGTAATAACAATGTTATGTGTGAGTATAACATGTGTCCCTAGATGAGCATACGATTTCTGTATATATGATTTCAAGCTCATCACATCACCGTCATGTTGCATTTGTATTACATCTCTTTGCTAACAATAAACTGTATATATATACTTTTTTATATGTGTGATGTCGGATGGGTGAATCAACTCGCCACTTCCATGCTGAATTGACTTCACCCCACTGTTGCTGCGGCCACTTGCTTGCTTGTTGTTGTTGTCATTAACGGAAAACCATCATCAAATGGCTCACACTTGGATGTGAACTGAAAACTCCATTTTCACCATCTCTTTCCGGATCTCTTGGGGCTCTACACCCATCAACGTAATATCAATCTAAACATGAATGCTGTGGCTGGTGTGTACCAAACCAATGTAAAAACCTCGACCTCTTCTTCGTCATATTATTCAACATCAACTCGATTACACTTACTTTTACTGCTGGTGGTTGGTCTAACGATGTTGGTGCATTCTCCACAAAAAAAACATATTGGAACAACTACTGCCGAATTTCTGCCGTGGCTTCTGCTACCGTTTTGGTTTTTATACTCGGATTATCGAATGTTTTCATTTTTACTGTTCGTGACTTCAGTTAATGTGCAATGTGCCTTTGAAGAAACGGAAGGGGCTCTACTCATGTTGGAGGACATGGTAGAGACGCAAGAGTTGAGGGAAAAACAGCTTGATCATCGTTTCCAGTTGGCGCTCTACCAAGAAAAGAGAGCTTCGGAACTACAAGATCTCAAAGGTTTGTGAATTTATTATTTGCAAAATGCTTTGTCTTTTGTGAGAATTAAAAGAGACGGATGGGGAAGCTCATATGCACTTTTACTGATTAAAATCTCTCATACGAACGATGCACAACCAAATTGGAACATGACATAAACCTTCTCTCCAATGTTTGCTCAACTTTCACTACTTTGTAATCTTCAAAATGCCACTTTGCATTGTCCTCAAAATGTGCATTGAAAATAGGTCTGTGGCTTTGGTTGGTTGTTGGTATTGACATTATTACTATTTTCACTACATTGTGCATAAGAGAAGAGAAGTTGCAGTCTTTAGTATGAGACATTTAGTAGTCACCCAAAGGGAATCTTTTGGAAACCATTGTCTCCTCCGCTTCGAGATTTGATTGTGTGTTTGTAACGAGCACTAAAATTTAATGCTTTATATATTAACGAGTTGTAGATACTTGCGATAAATGGGATGTTATTTGTATGTCTTTCTGTTGAAGGACAAATCAAACTCATAAGTAAGGCCAGCGTTGTTCCCTCGGCTGTAAATCCTCTTTTCTCACCGACTTTGGGAATAATATAAACAGTTTGTTTTGCTCACTTGAATGCTTCTGCTGAATGTAAAACAAAGAGTTTATGCAATGTAGAAATGTCTGTAGGGACCTTTCTATATATAACTACCTTGAAATTTCTAAATGCAATGAAATAATCGACAAAATTAAACTTTATACGCATTTAGTTTATATGCTTCCCTTATTGCCTTCCTTACTTTCGCTGTTGATTGTAGCCTCAAAAAATTTATGTGCTCTTGTTTAGAACGACTGACGGAAGAGCATCTTCGGAAAATAGCAGAATATGATAAACAACGGGAATCCCACTTGAAAGAGAGGCAAGCCGTCTTTCAAGAAGCGTTTGAGGAAGACTTACAGAGATTTAAATCACAAGGAGCTCTTCCAAGTAAGAAATATCGATGTTTTTTATGTGATCAATAACGGTTGATATTTATAGGGCTTGGAATCAACTTTCATCAAGTGAAAGAACAAAAAAATGAGGATGGTGATGCCTTTTATTTGCTCATAAAATAACATTAAACAAAATATTTAGGATCAAAGACATCAGGAACTGACAAGTCAACGCCTAGTCTCGAAGAAATTGTTTTGGACGAGGATTCTGTTGACTTGGAGTCCTTTCTAGCGGATCAAAACCAGGAGGATGGTGGTGATATTCATAAAAAGACAGAAGTCAAGGATGCCAAAGAGGTTGGAGATGATAATGCTTCCACTAATTCAGAAACTACCGGTAAATCTAATTCCATTAAAGTCTTGAGCACGAATGATGATGATGTTGGATGATATTGGAGAAAGTTATGTACATTGTCAATATTGAATGTTACTTTCAACATTAGTACCTTCACTGTAGTTTTAGAAATACACCATATATTACAACAAATAATTATTATTATATCCGAATCCAATTGTGTATACTACGTCTGTCGTATTATCGAATTTTGAAAGTGGCTTATTTCCATTTCCACACAAGTCCATTTACGTACTTAAATTAAGAAGCTCCTACCATCCTCATCCATCCTATCGCACAGGAGCTTTTTTTCTCTCCGAATTTTCTCAAGTATAATAATTCCAGGCTAATAATGATAATAATTTTCCTCTCATCAAAATAAGCTACTTTTTCTTGTACGTTGATTGTTCTTGTTGTATCTTATGAAACATAAAGATTGACAAATCATGCATTGAAACTTCACTGCTTCAAAACCGTGCCTAAACCTATAAAACCTTTTTGTTATTTTGCATTCTCTAACTTAAGACAACCAGACAGCTAATCATTCTACCACAATGTAACTATTACGAACTTATATTGAAACATCGATGTTATTATTATTATTAATATATTTAATGAATCGTTCAATAAAATCAACAATTTTTGCTTTTTATGCATGAATTAAACTGGATATAGACTGTTTGTAAATATTTGCATACATCATTTGTGGAAACAGCATTTCAGATTTTAACACACTAATGACATTGACATGTGTCAATCAACAAGCTCAAATCAAAAATCAAATTTGTACTAGCACATTAAAATGTGTTCATAAAAATGCTGAGAAAGAAAACGTGCACTTTAGTTCTTTAACATTTCACATTCACTATGATCATGGAACCATGCGTATGCATACATCTAGAATAATATCGTAAACTCAAAATGGAATAAAACAAAGATAAAATTTATACTGATTATGAGTTTGGTATTGAAGTTTGGATAATTATCTCATTTCATACGTCATATGAAATCTCAACCGCAGCAGACATACAAAAAGGATAGCTTACCATGTTGTTGTTGTTGAAGCTGTTATAATGGATGATCACTGCTCACTGTTATTGGCTAAATGGATGTGGAATGTCTTTGCTTCAAAAATGTCGTTAAACGAAACGAGAAGTGAATACGAAATTTAAAGATGCGCAGACACAACAAAGAAAGAGATGCACAATCTATAAAAAACTTTTTTTTAGAGTAGAGACAAAAAGGGTTTTTTTTTCATCAAGTCACAAGTACGTGCTGTTAAGCATCCAGTGTCTGATTTAAAATATTTCAAAAAATGTATTATGCTATACATTAATTCATGTCGATAATGAAATATCTGATTGAACAAAGTACACGAGTTCTTTAAGATAATGACTGATAACAATTGATGCCATGGACAAACTGGTGTATTCAATGACTTCCACGCACGTTCTGACTTGAGTTTGTATATTCTGGAGCATCTATTGCGGTAATTTTTTACCATGAGGTAGGTCGTTAGAATAATTTCTAAACATATATCCGCAGCCTTCATTCTAGAAACTACGTATCGTAATACTAGATTACTGGAAGACCATCACATCACCACGGACTTTGTTTTTTCCGTCTTGCATGCGCTAATTTTACTTTGAAACTGAATCGTACATTACACGATGGAAATTTAGCTGACTAACCACAGGTGTGTAAGATTCTTAATGCCTCTCATCATCATAATCATAATATACCTCGCTTCGTCTGAATTATTACTCACCACCACCAACACAATATCATGTTAAACAAACTTTGCTGAAATCATATATCCACATATATATATAATGTGTATTGAATTGCCTCGTGTGGATATTTTACAAGATTATAGGGAATCACGCGTGGAAGGAAAATGTAATAATTATTAACATAAATACAACGGCTACATTACACTGACGTGTTGAAGGCGTCACATTAGAAGTTGTTTACTTAGATGTTACGCTGTCTATATAGATGATCAGTTAATTGATGTTGAACTAACTAAGTTAGTCATAATTGGTGGTTTTGAGATCAACAAACAAGCGCTAGCTTTCAGCAACAAAGCGTCTTCTTATGCATAATATAACCAATTAACATAATATATTGGAGTGACAAAGGCCGTGCAAATCCTAAATGAACTTGATGTACATACAATGGAAGTATAATTTTTATGATTCAAGCGATTCTTTGACTTCTCCCCTTCTGCTATAGCGAATAATTAAAAATTGGAAAAAAATTGTCTGGCTACGTTGTTCTGATTATATCATTCTTACGTCTACTACTATATACGTCTTTATTATTACGATGATTTCATCTAAAAAACAAAGCTCTGACTGACTTGATAATTAAAAACCGTTCCACCCCTACCTACTACTACTAAAGCCTACTAAACCTCAAGTTCATAATAAAAGTAAACCCATGAATCATGCTTTGATAACGTGTAGATCGTGACCTGAATTTAATTCTTGCTGATCATTTACATACGTTTTTGACAGTTACTTTTTTAATGGACGTATATATATACTGATTGATTATAAGATACATTATTCAGATACATGACAGCAGATATTATATAATGTTGAATGTTCAAGTAGTTACTGGTTTGATGATAGAGCATTCAATAATTTAATTACAAAGAAGTGTGATGTCGCATTAATATGAAGAGATTTTTTGGATGACCTATTGTTGAATTACTCATCCCATCATCCTTTGATGCTTAAATTCAATAAAACACATTACTCACACGTGCAGATTATAATCATCAAATTTATTTTCAAAACCGGTACAAAAGGTAACAAAAACAATGAATGGAAAACATGACTTATACTTGTTAGTATGCTTACACAACGATATAATGTAAGGTAGTTGTCCCAATTCTAAGCCTTATAGCTGACTTAATGGAGTGGCACGTCGTTTCCGATGGATTCACATGCAATTAAAACAGCTTACCACTTTCTTTATTTCACCTTGCTGATCATTAATTGGCAATAAGCATATCAAAGGAATGTAGAGAGGGATCAAGTCTTTTGATTCAATGAAAAACAAGTCGTGGCAAGGTATCGACTAGCACAGCATTATGGTAGTGTGAGTGTGTTTTTCTGCAACGTAGATTCATGCAACGTATACTTTACTGTCATGTATGGCACGGCCATTCTCAGAATGGCACTAATTAATTCTTTATAAGTTCCAGCACTATTTGGATGTAGTTTCACGCTGGTTTATTCAGCAATTTACGCGCTGAGCAACTCTCCTCTTCAGTCCACTTCCGAATTTTGCAGTTTGCACGTCATGAATATTTAAGATGATCTGATGGCAGCTTTGTACTCGGTATACATTGCGTCTGGAATTTTCCCTTCCCTTCTCAGCAACTCGATGAACCTACGCTTTGAGTCTGACAGAGGTACTCCTGAATGCCCTGACCTGCATAGAATAATAGACACCGAACGATATCATGAAATATGAATAGGCCACTCTTTTGCTTTGAAAAATTTCGTGATCTGGGCTTTAATAGACAGTGGTAGAGAAAATAATTGGAAAAATACAATCTTATTTCAAGCGTTAGAACTTCATGCATTTAAATCGCTTCGTGAAAGATCAGAGACAAAACTTACGGCTTTCGAAGCAGCACTGGTAAAAGACTTTCCAAATAGTACTTTTTCCTCACAATCCACAGTTTTAAAATGCTCTGAGGTATCTTTCCATTCTTCTCAAATGCTTTAATGGCCATCTCAACCTCGTATTGAATCTATTACAAAACAGAACAATGTCAGTCATACTTTGTTTAGTCCTTAATTTGTATGCGGAATACATAGGAGACTTATGTTTTTAGTCTTATGAGAGTAAATATATGTATCTACCGGATCATTGAGGTTTGGTTCGAATTGCATGGCTTCTTCAACCTCCTTGTATTCGGATATTCTGACTTTTGCTAATGAAATATAATCATTCCAGGTCTCCCTGCACCCCTTTGGTACAAATGGCCAAAAGGTGGCATGAACATGAAGAAAGCAACTGGGCTCATTCGGGAGCCATGAAGTTAGCATTTCGGTAAGGAATGTGAAAGTTTCGGCGTCATTGGCTGGAGAATACATCCCACTTTCAAACATGTTGGTGAACCATTTCTCATATCGAGAGAAAAACGTGGACGCAACTAAGGAGCAGTGACGAGCTAAAATAAAACCCGTCGTTACATCATTCTCATTTCTTTTTAACAATCCATCACGAATAAGAGACTTGATAGCATCTTTCAGCAGCGTAGTGGCATTTTTTTCTTTTTCTTTTATCCAAACTGTGATAAGAAACAGGAGAATTTCCCAATTAAAATCAGCAGTCTGCAGGATGGTGGAAACTATTTCCATCACATTAACGGAACTCAAGGTCGACCGAATCATCTAATAAAAAAATAAAGTTGAAGAATGATCTCATTAACCACAATAGTTGTGCTAAAATATATCTCACCTGCGAAATTAAGAGACGTAAAGCTTCCAGTTCAACCGGCTTCTTTGGATCTGCAAACTTTTCTTGATATCGTAAGACTTCTTTTCCTGGCAGAAATGGTCTTTTCCCCCATATTTAGAATGATGGTGAGATTGTCTGAGAAATACCTCGTCCTAACACTATTTGGTATATCAACTAGAAACAACATTTAAATTTCATTTAGATCAAACTCAACTGAAACTTTTGTTCTTAGTATGAGTTCAGTTTAGAAATACTCACCATCTTTGAATATAGCAAGTACGATGCTATAATTTGTAGGATTTGCCTGATAAGACTCTTCTTGACTCAGCTTTACTGCCATTTCCTTCAAAATGTCGCCACAAAGCAACTTTGAACTCTTTAGTTCAGGCTTATTATCTGGATTGCAATAATGATTTAAAATAATACATTCAAGGAAGTGCTCCAATATTCTTGTCGAGCGCTGTCGATCTTCGAAACGAAATGCCGTGGGAGAAAATACGAATGAGAGAAACTGCTCTTTGAAGTACTTTTTCTGCGATAACTGTTTCATCCTGAAAACGCAAAGAGTTTTAACATCACACCATTATTATATTTCCCAGTTTAACTAAGAGTCTATTGTGCATTACCACATCAGGTATCCAGTAACTGGCAATAGATTATACAGAGCATCCATCAAGTAAAGCAATTCCAAGCACGGATGTTCATACTACAAAGATATCAGAAATGTATCATTAACCATTGCTAATCTATCACGATCCATTGCATGCCTTTTGAAATCATAAGCAAGACGTACATAAACGTACCTCATCAGTAAAATATCTTCCAAAATGTTTCTTATCCAAATGAAAACATTCATACGCCTCCTTCGCAAACCTCAAAACTCTTCCAACATAATTCAAATTTTCTTTTGACAGCAAAAACATTCCTTCAAAATCCACATTGTCCTCCAAAAACGTATCGTCCGTCCACATGGATTCCTCCGTCGTATGATTAAATGCACCAAATTTCTTTAGCACAACTCCTCCAGCATCACCAGGTTCCAACTTTTCATGCAAACACTTGACAATAAAGATTGGAATATATTCATCTCGAACAATGTTTGGAATCTTGGCACGTTCCGATTCCATTCGGCACCACAAGTTGCAATTACCCTCCATGTTATATACGAAATATTATCAATCTAAATTTTAGTATTTTGTATCCCAATTAAAAGCTATTTGATTGTCCACTCAATTTTTACAACTTTCGACTTTCTCTTAAATTTTGTTCAATAAATTTTCCCAAAGCACATTTTTGCCCGGTCTCTTTGTTTATACCTGTTTTTTAGGAGAATTGCTATCGCTCATGCTCGGCTAAATGCACCTCAGCTGACACAACACAAGGCAGCTGCGAGAGCACTCTGGGAACTTTTGATCAGACAAGGAATCCATAAGGCATAACAACATTTTTATCCTGTAATATCGAACCGGATGTAAACAATGCTTTTGTATTGTTTATCTTGTGTGATTGTGTGAATAATTATTCACTAATTTTGTAGTTTTACAGTAGCTTCGTGGGTTTAGCTCCGTTTTTGGTGATTAAGTCGATTCCGAATTGGTGTATTTGTTGTTAATTGAAGCAAAATAAGTGTGTGCACTTTAGTGTACAGTGAAAGATTAGTTAATCATGTCTTATCTACAAACGCAGTTAATTCCACACGTTCGGAAAGTGCAAAGCTTGTATAAGAGGGCTTTGCGTAACATTGAGGGGTTTCATCATCATCGGTAAGTTAATCATAGTTTGTTTCTAGAGCTTTTTGTTCTCTAAAAATGCATGGAGGTAGGTGGTAAGAAGGTGCTTTAAATTATGGGCAATGGGTAAACATTTTGTTATCTATCATCTTACGCCACAGTCTAGAGACTGATAAGATGTTTCTTTTATTTTTACTTTATATATAATTATAGCACACGAGCTGATGACAAAGCATTGTTATTTTACAATAATTCCAGCACATAAAACGAGCATAAGTTATTTTCATTTAAATTTTAAGTAAATAAATTAACCTAACACTTTCAAAGTCTCAGTAAATTGCCCCAGAATACCGGTGCTGGTGTCCTTGTCTTTGTTAGTTTCATTTTTTGGAGGTGTTCCATAGGTTTGTTTCCAAGTTGTTGGTTTATCCACCTGAACAATGCGAGTGGTACCTTTTTTCTTTGGCCTCCTTGAATGGGGTATTTCTCTGTAATTTCCCCAGCCCCCTCCATTGTGGCCCCCTCCATGAGCAGCATTTATTACTATTACTCCATTATCATCATCACCTCCACCCTTACCCTTTTTACCACCTCCTCCGCCCCCTCCAACTAGTAATACTTGTGATCCACCTCCATGGCCATTATTTCCCCAACCACCACCTCCTCCATGGTTTCCACCTCCAGAATTTATGACGGTTACACCACCGTTTCCACCATATCCGCCATCGTCGTCATCCCCACCATACGAAGACACTGAGCTTCCACTACTCCCATAACCGCCTTTTGATCCACCACCTCCATATCCACTCCCTCCACCTGAAACAACTGATGAACCTCCTCCTCCAGAGCCACCTCCTCCCCAGCCTCCACCCCCTCCACCATGACCGCTTCCAACGACAATTATGTCACTTTCACTTCCCCCTTTCTTGCCCTTTTTACCACCTTCTGTAATGATTATAGTGTTCCCTCCGCCGGAATGTCCCCCTCCACCTCCTCCTGAATAATCAACATAATTTGTTTTTAATCTCTTAGGTTAGTTTGATAATATATGTAGCTCTACAAGTTGTTCCAATTATTACCCCAACCGGAATGGCCACCTCCACCCCCACCATGATTTCCAATAACTAAAATGGTGTCATCGTTTCCTTTTTTCTTCCCTTTACCACCATCCTCAGTTATGATAATCATATTACTGCCTCCCCCATGACCTCCACTTCCACCTGAATGTCCGCCACTGTGTCCACCACCCCAGCCTCCACCTGAGTCACCGTGAGCCCCACCGGCAGATGACGTGTTAACAACAATAACATCATCTTCGTCACCCCCATTATTACCTTTCTTCCATGCTTTATATCTAGCTTTCATCTTTTTGTAGTAAGATTTCATTGTTCCCATCAAACTTCCTTCATCCTCATCGTCCACGACGACAATCGAACTTCCATGCCCAGCTCCACCATGGCCACCTTGTCCCCCGGAAGCGCCCCAGCCTCCTTTTCCCCCCCAACCCCGGTTGCTCCATGACCCCCTGAGCCGCCGGAACCACCATAGCCTGGAACATGATTACATTTAAATTTTTATACAAAGCATATAATCGTAGGAGGTATTTCCCATTGAAAAGGTTATTGTGTTATATTATACTTATGCATGTATCATGTAAAAGTAGTTATTAAGGTAGCACAGCAAAAATTAATGTCGTTAATTATTCCGTTATTTGAGAAATCTCAGGGTGCCCCGAATTTCCGACCAAAAAAGTTAGTTGGACTTTGAATGCTATTGCATTATAGGTTGATCGCAAGCAAGCGTTTCAACATAATTTGCAAATTCCATTCCAATCATGCAATAGTTTTTGTGCAAACCTCCTCTTTTTCTTTTGTCGCTATGTAAGATTTGTTTATGCAAACCTCCTCCTCCATGCCCTTTGTACCCTCCTCCTCCATGATGGCCCCCTCCCCCTCCATAATGGCCTCCCCCATATCCTGCTCCTCCATGATGGCCTCCCCCTCCTCCTCCATGATGGCCCCCTCCATACCCATCATCATAATGTCCATGGCTCACTTCGTGCTTTTCGTAGCCTCCCTTTGTTCCTTGGTGGTGAGATTTGTCCCCATACTTTTCATGACCTTTCACTTCATAACCACTGCTTTCATACTTTTCGTACTTTCCTGCTCCGCCAGATTTTTCACCACTAGCTTTTTCATAATGTCCACCATGCGTGTTGTGACCATGATCATTGGCGTATCCTTAAAACAAGGAGCAAAAAATTACGTTTAGTTTAGTGTCAGATAATGGACAACTCTGAAAAAGGAATAACAAATTTGTTTGTAATACCTTTTTCTCCGTAGTGTCCTTGGTCGTGGTTATCGCCACCTCCGTAAAGACCTATGGAATTCCAAAGAGTACCACAACACCCTTTTCATGAATAAACAATTTAATGTAGGGTTTCGCGATGATCGTTGGGTCAAGTTCAGATGGAGTTAATTTAAAATACCTTCCCCATACTGCCCATAGCCAGAATGACCTCCATATTTGTACGAAGTGTGTTTTACATGGTTTACTGTGTACTTTTTCCCTTTGTGGTGATAATCATTTTCCGCCTTGTGGTTGTGAGCTTCTCCATCATACGAACCTTGAGAAGGGATCGGAAACTTTCGAAAGACGAAATGGACACATGTGCAAGGAGTAAATTTGGCTAGTTAACTTGACTTACCATGTTCATTGTGTCCATGATGATTTTGGGCATAGGCAGCAGGCCCAGCTTCCTGTTGAGTGTCTTCATAATCTTGAGATTGGCCAGAATGTGGATAGTTTTGTAGGTAGTGACTAGTAAGCTGCTGTTGAATTATAGAGGGACTTTGTTGACTAACAACTCGTTGAACTTGGGCACGTTCCGGTGGATGTAAAGGTGGTGGTGGTAGTGGAGGTTGTTCACATCGTATGGCTATAATTAAACTAATTATTAATGCATACGCCGAGATATGCTTTGGAAACATTTTTGCACTGGTTGTTTTGTTGTGTAGAACAGCACCTTGAGTGCTGCTCTGCGTAAAAATTGGCTTCCAGAATTTTTAACAACCGTTGAATGAGGGGCTAAACTTTACACTTTTTAATGCACAAAAGGTCGTAAGGCGGAAAACCAGTAACATTAAACGCGTTTATTTCATAATTTGGCACGTGTTTGCAAACTAACCTGCTCAGATTGGGTCTTGAACCTATTTAAAAAGGAAATTTTCGTGTCTAATCGTATTTATATGGGATAGAAAGCTATATCGGAAAGAAAGTGAAAGGACAATGCGTCTTGAGCGCTCGTGACGTAAAGCGATTATGCTTAAACTTGAGTTTACATGTTCACGTAACAAGATTGATTGTTACAGAATATTTTGGTTTATTTATGGTCATTTAGACTGGTGTAGGTAGATAGACTAGACAGATTTTTAGCTGTTAGTTAGATAGGTTGGTTATGCCGTGCTGACTAGTAGGGATATATGAATCAAAGAGAAAGTTTTGTGTGTACTTATTTGTAGCGACGAACGCAACGGTTGAAAATCTATTTAAAATTTGTAATTTTTTAACAGTAATAGACAGAATCACATTCATTATTATTTAGTATTAAAGAAATTCATTAGCATATTTTTCATTTAAAAATGTGTTTTCCTCTGCTATTCCTGTTGTAACGCATTGCACCAGTTCGAAAATTAAAAGTAGCAAACGAATGAGGTTGAAATTCTAATAATAACAATTTTGGTTAACAGTGCCACTAGCACATTTGTCAAATGTCTATACCAGTGACAAATTAATTTATTGTCCATGCTAATTGCTGGTCCGAATTGGTTTAGTTAGGTATTTCTCAATTAGCCCCATTTATATTGGAAACTTCAGTCTCAGCCTGTCAGTCAAAAGTTAACTGATTTTTGTTGCATTAGAAAATGTAGATTTTAGGGAAATTGTTTGTTATGTTAACGACCTTTTGGTTGAATAGGTTTTAATTTCACTCGAAAGTGAGGGATGACTATGCAGATTACTTTTCAATAGCAAATTATAACTAGTCATGAATAGATGTTTTGTCCTTCTCGGCAGCCCGTTATGTTATGCAAATGGTGCTTCAAAAAAATGACAAAAAACTGTTGCAAACACTTGTTAGTAGTGTGATTTGAATTGAGATTGGGAGATTGATGCCATGATGCTCTAGGTTTAGCTGAAACGAATGATGGGAAATTTCATTTGTGTTGGGCTTTTTGTGTTCTTGACAATGATTTAATAGCAAATCATGAAGTCACGATGATTAAGCGATTTTCAATGGGAATTACATTCATGTCTCTTTAGAAGATCCTTCTTTTGTCCGTTTTAAGTCGATTTCAATTTAAATTTTTTTGTAAGGCATGTTAAAGCATCCTTCTGAGTTCTGACATATCGAATCGAACGCTTTAAAATCACTTTAATCAGCTTGATGGCACCATAAAACATTATGATGCTAGTAATTTATGAACCTGACACCTGACATCATTACGATTTTTTTCTTGTTTTTTTTTGCAGTCACATATACCGTTACAATGCCGTTATTATCCGGAACCGTTTTGATGAAAATCGTAACATCCTCGATATGCGAAAAGCAAAGCAGTTGCTGGAAGAAGGCGAAGAGGAACTCTTTAAGATGCAGCACTACCAACCGTTAAAATGTATGAAAGAAATTTGGAATGCAAAATCTTTTAAATGTAACATGAATGCTGCTACTTTCATTTGCAATAATATTATTGTTCAATTATTTTTTTGCAGTTCCAACTTCTCCTGGTGGCACAGCGTATGAACGAGCAACAGTTCCTCCAGATTGGGTACTTGATTATTGGCATCCTTTGGAAAAAGCACAATACCCAGAATACTTTGCCCGTCGTGAACAACGCAAAAAGGAGTATGTTGACATGTGGGAGAAACAATATGGAAAACCAGATCCTAAAGACCATCACTAAACAGTTTCTCTATATATACATATGTAAAGGAAATTTTGATTTAGTAACAACCTAGTAAACCTAGCCGATTTTGCAAGAAAATTGAGCGTAAGACTTTAAATTCAAATTATTTCTTTATAATTAGATTTATAGATATCACTAAAGAATAAACTAAAATCTGTATCATATAGCAGGTTTTTGCAAAGAATACCAACTCGAAATGTATAAATAAAAGAAATATCTGTAAATACGTACTACACATGTTGTATGTATACACACAATCAGGCCGAAGCCAAATAGACGTTTTAGCATATGCTATATGGAGTAGCAGTGCCCATTGTTAAGAAATGACCATTAACTCAAATTTCTACCTCCAAGATCTTTACTCGTTACTGTTATTGTCGTCAATTACAAAACTAGCATACTTCGATAATCGAAGTTCGATTCATTACTAGAAATCTTTGACAACGTATATTTTTCAAACTACAGCATATTATATGAACAATACACTTCATTAATCACGATTTTAGATAAGTTTTACACATTATAATTCATTTCACACTTCATTCAATAAGTATTCGAACATCCAACATCAAATCTATCTACACTTTGATATCATTGGCATCATTACAATTATTAAATTACTTTTTCTTCTTTCCATCTGTCTGCTCGTCCTCTGCCTGCACTATTTCTCGTCCGCACAAATCCCTAGGAACACTACCATCTCTCTCAGAATCACTCGAGTCATCATCTGAATTACTTGAATCACTGTATGATCCGAGCCCAGGTAGCACCCCTATACATACCAGACTGCCTTTATAAGGTACACTATGAATGACATTACGCGAGTCAACTTCAGTCTCACTTTTACTGGTGACAGCTGTAGAGGCACCTTCTTTGGGTCCATCATCACCTGAAACGATCAAAATTTCTTGAAAGCTTGTGACATAATAGTATAGCAATTACCACAAATGAATGATAGAGAAAAGAATTAGAAAAATTACCTAGCTTCGGCACCTTGGCGGATTGATCTGTGGGAGGAGTACTTTGAGAACAAGGAGCTTTCCTTTTCACGATCCCAGCAAGTAATTTAGACTGTGTTGTTTTACCGGTACCAATAGAAGGTAAGTCATCATCGTAGGATTTCTTCGGCACCTTCTTTTCAGTCTTGATTAGACCTAGCTCTTGCTTAATGTGTTTATCTAATTCTTGATCCCTGAGCTCTGCCATTTTACTTCGAAACTCGCTCAGCTCCTTGAGTTCCTCCATCCGTTTCTTTCGTTCTTGATCCATTTTTGCTTTATCAACATATTCTAGAAAATCCGCTTCGTCGTCATCTAACCCTTTTACTAGATTTTCTAACGGAAGAATAAACATGTACATTTAAATTCTGGTATCTGCTGATAAAAAATGATAATAATTAATTGAGCCCGTGTTAAAATGTGCCCACCCATTCTTACTAAGTTTATGCGATTCTTCAAACTCTTCCTGCTTTTTCATTTTCTGCTCTTGCAGACGATCAAAAAGTGACCTGTTATCCGGGGCTGGTCCTTCTGGAGCCGCTACAATCACAAAACAACAGAATTTAACTTCGTTCCACATTCAAGTTCAAGTCATCTAAATGTTAAAGTTAACTCACCAACAGGGTCCTCTGGCTTCCGAACTTTCTCCCATTCTGCTTGACGAACTTGCTTCTGCTGTTCTATTTCCGATTCGGTTATAAATCCCGAACTCATCTTGGTGGTGTTTCCTAGAAATACTACCCACAAGTGAAAATATAACAACAAATTTAGTTTAGACTAGTCAAAACACTGCTAAAGAAGAGATTAGTAAACAGACCCTGAAAATGATAACCTTACCTATTAATAGCGTTCAGCCTTCTTAGAAATGTTTCAACTTTGGAGTTACTTCTTCAAGCTCTGGAACTTGAGTTGAAAGAGGTTAAAGGTGACCTTATCCTTAATGAAAGACACGATCCGTTCCAGAAACAACGTTCACTTCACAGGTCGAAGCAAGTCATTTTTCTCAAGTAGGGACAAAATCAAGTAGACACAACAAAGCACTTCCATAAAACATACTGACACAATACCAGCGAAAACAATGTTGCAAGTCATTTGATTTCAAAAATGATCACCTCGGATCCGACTAACCAAACTCCAAAAATGTCAACTAGAATCTTTTACAAACTGTCTGTCTACCAAACTGAAGCAATAGAAATGAAATGATGTCGACAGTCGAATATGTTGAATTTGGACATCCCAAACATTTGACTAACAACTGAAGAACTAAAATCAATCAATTAGTGACAATGACCAACATTCACGTACCGTTGAGTTGACCACAACATTTATGCAGTAACAAGTTCACACACTTATCATATCATTATCATTACCATAATATCACAGAAAGACAAGTTACAGGTTGCAAGCAACCTTCAGTTCACCACTGCGATTTCTTCATGCATTTGTTCCAATTTCCAATCAATGATTATTAGAAGGAAACCATAAAAGATCGTTATCATCAATGATTAATCACTGATGCTTGTTGATTATTTCCGCGATTGGATTTTACTATTTGTTTTGGTAGCTGCTTGTTTAGGTTTTAGGTACATTTTATAAGTTGTTTTATGTACATCCTGTCTCTTGTCTTGTAGATGAGATGCATTTAAAACGATCGCTTGGGCTATGACCAAAACTCTCTATGATTGTTTTGCGGTATATTCAACGGAACTCTGCATGATGAACATCTCATCTGCTCAGCATGTTATCTGTATCTTTTTTGGGAAACTGGAAATGTTGCCACTGCGTATGTTGTCTTTTGTTTTGGATGAACGTAAATATTGATATCTCCTCAAGCGTCGAGTCTACTACCTTTTGTTCTCACCTCTGACTGACTACGCATTTTTAGTGAACATATTCAAGTCGATATTGGAAGTGATTCCAAACGTTTTTGGTTCCACTAAAAAATTTACTCTGGTTTTGGTTTTAGTTGTTGGTAGTTTTATTTTTGAGGGACGAATTCTGAAGCTTTGCCTTTGTCCGATTTGATCGGTAACTGAAGTTATCACGAATTAGGTGAGTATTTTGGAGGAAATAATTTTTTTTGATGAAATGGAAAGTATGCGTGACTCATTAATTTAATTTAGTTGTCTTAATGGTTTTTCTCGACTACGTTTCAGCTTTCTAAAAGACATAAACGGTTGACAGTTTCCAGTCCTCCAATTCCAGCCAGATTGAACCTTGTCATTGTTAGTTTGACGTTAATTCTTTCCAAATATGCCACGAGGTGAGCTAGCTATAATGAGCAGAAGAAGATTTACAGCATGACATTCAAATAGTTATTTTTAAAAGTGACAGCTTGATAACTATATATTTGTGGTTTGTAGGAAAATACGTGAATCACAAGGGTCGGGCGCGTCATTTTACTAGCCCTGAAGAACTAGAGCAGGAACGAAAGAAGTTAGAGCAGAAGAAATGGAGGGTGCGTGATAGAATAATCAAATTATTATTCAATTCAAATTCAAAAGCCATGCTTACTAATACTAAATATTTATTACTTTGTAGAAGAAGCAAAATGAGGGTGAAGAATCCGAAGAAGAAGAGGAGGAAGCAGAAGGGGAAGGTGCTGCGGGAGGAAAGACTAAGGAAGGATCTGACGAATCTACAGAAGAGGATTCTGATGATGAACAGGTAGATTTATTTGTACATTTATGTTTATGTTGCAACGTTATCTGTAGACTTATAAATATACATTTTCTTTGTATTTTAATTTCAGCATAAAGCAAAAGGAGTTGAAGGTTTAATTGAAATCGAAAACCCTAATCGTATAGTGAAGAAAGAGAAAAAATTGTCCAAGTTAGGTATGCCTGAACCTGATGGAGCTGCCGCCGAAGAAGTCAAGCCTGAATTATCGAGGAAGGAAAGAGAAGAGCTTGAACGACAACGTGCCAAGGCTCATTATCAAAAACTTCATGCTGAGGGAAAAACTGAGCAAGCCAGGGCTGATTTAGCAAGGTTTGACTTCATTTCAAATATAGTTCAAATTGCCTTGCCTTTGCTTTCACTATACAAATGCGTTTATGGTTAACGTTTTGTTACTGTATTAGATTGGCAATTATCCGGAAGCAGAGGGAAGAAGCAGCTGCTAAACGAGATGAAGAAAAAAAGGCTAAGGAGGCAGCTAAAACCGCCAAGTCAGATGAAACTGGCAAAGCTCTTGGAAAGAAATCATAATGTTTATGATACTAAGAAATTATAAAAAGTTACTAATGTAAGTCGAGTAATTGTATTGAGCGTGTACAGCATTGATTTACATTACATTTTCTACAGAGTCACTTTGATATGCCTCTAGCTATTGTACGTGTATCAGTTTCAGATTACGGAATGAATAAATACTACTAGCATATAGTATGATGTACTTTCCGTAATCCCGAGCCAATTCATAATATATATAAATACATATTATTATGGTTTTAAGTAAAATTCAAAATTGTTAGTTTAGTTTGAAATCGAATTGATGGTAAGATCAACCTACAGTCTGTATGGTCAGGGAAAACATGTAATATGGACTAACATGTGTACTTGAATATTATTATCGGTATAATTATTAAATGACCATGTTAAACATATTATTATGGGAATGTGATAACGCTTTACCACAATACTATGCTACACAAAGTTTTCCTCCGTTATGCTCATTTTTGTCAATTGTGCTGTGAAAGAATATCAGATTATTATTATCTGTATTTTGTAATTGAATTACTTTGCATGCTATTATCCTAGGTCGGTCGGTAGACCTAATGAGTAAAAAGTGAACTTTTCCGTAACCATTTGTGGTAAAATGTAGTATACATATATCCAAATCCAATACCAGTTCTTCTGAATTTCACTAAAGTGTAGTTGTAGTCCGAATTGGCAATAATTAATGAATCAAATACTCTGTAATTTAAATTCTGTTAATGGAATCGTTCACCTCCCCAAACCATTTAATTGGAACTGAACAATAAAAATCAAGTAACTGTCAGACTTGCATTGGGGTTACCTTAAAATCATAAATCATATTCATTCATGGCATGTCGAGAAATATCGTTTTGCAATGCATCAGGAGGCCAATAATAAACGAGTTTATTATGAACGTGTTCATAAGTTTCAAATGTGTAGAGATAACTGATTAGGGAAAGGCGAAGAACACGTCAAATGTCAAATAATGATGTTCAAGAGTTATATGCATCTGCAGGCACACATTGCATTGAGCTGGTTTGGTTGAGACGTGCGGCAAAAGCTTAAGCACAAGTGAAAGCTTTCATCAAGAAACAGTTGAATAGGAGAAATACACACGGCTACAAGTAAATGTTTCATGTATTTTTTAACAGAACTAGAAAATACGTCAAATAGATCTGTCCAAGAGTGCAGAAACTACGGGGAAAGTTGATCTGAACCAAAGTTACATTTCATGTAAAATGTAAGTCATAACGTAATATATTAATTATATTTTGCCATCCTATCAGTTTTCCCGAGTCTTATGTAAATACAATGAACTTTCATTTTCAATAGTTACATCAGAAGGAGGTTTAGATAGTAGTATGGCGACATCATCCTCTGATAACGTGGACGTTAAGGATCCTGTTGAGGATGGGAAGAACAAATACACCCTTGTCTGTACACTTTGCCCTTCCAAAATTCTTACCCCATTGAGTGGAGAATATTTAAAGGAAGAAAGGGTAAGCGATATTTCAACCTAGAATTAAGATTCAAAACATAGCGTAACATTGCTTGTTACTATTGATGATTCTTGTAACATTTGATAGCAACTTCCTAAGATGAGCCAAAAGAAAAATTCCCCGGAAGTTGAGACAGATACAATCCAAGAGTGGTTTCTGGTTGACAACATGTTCACTTTTGAAAACGTTGGAGTCTCGTATGTTGTTGATAATATGAAGTTTCTAACATGTGCAGACTGTGAATCTGGACCGATTGGATGGATGGACATAACTAGTCAAAAATCCTACGTAGCACTACCTAGAGTTCGCCAGACTTAGCTTAATTATACCGTTATATGAAAATGTATTTTTGCATTTACCCACATTTCGTACATATATAAGCGCACATTGTAAGCTGATTGTTAAATTTTGTACATAAAAGCGACTTCTGTAAATGATTACTTTGATGTGTTAATTATTTTGATTTCATAATCAGCTACAAGCATCTATTTCTCTCATACAACACAATCTGTTAGTTTATTTTACTACACCAGCAGCTTGCTGGAACTGAAGTATAATCACTTCATAGCCTATTATTCCACTTATCAAAGTAACAATAAAGGTTTTGGTGAGCGTAAAATATCCACATCCGTTGAAATGGACTGGATCAGTCACTAGTTGTGATACAAAACGATTAATCTGAAAGTTTGCCAAAAATAACCTTAACATTTGTTTTAACATTATGAAATTTTGAACTTTCAGATATTTTCCGGAAATTACCACCATGATCCGGTATTTGCAGTCCTCTGTTTCGATTGAAGATGACCAGTCATGCACAGTGTCCAGCGATTCATGAGCCTATGTAATAATAGTACATTTAACGTAAAAAGCCTTGTTCTAGTTTGCGTTACATTAGTCAGATATCACGATATCAGTCATGTCTCTTACCTTCTCATGCAAATTTGCTGCAAACCATGAAGGGAGAAAAATCTTTGCTGCTAGAAAGGAGAAAGCATATAAACTTTCTGCTAAAACGGTTGGATTACTACTTAAATCTTTTGCTACACCAACATAAAGTCTGCCTAGTAGATATCCCAAATTTCCAACATACGTCACCAGAAGAATCGAAGAGAATGTGGAGTTGTAAAGCTAGAAAATTGCAAAAATACTTTGTTTAGGACACATACCCTAAATAATGGCTAAATTTTAACTTAAAATTAAGATATTGATAGCTTCCATTTCACTAACTTCAACTAAATCCTTCAAAAATCTATGATCTCTTCGTAGCCTTTCAATTTCAGCTACAGTTTCCAAATTCGAATTAGCAATTCCGTAATTTAATCGCATAAAGTAGCATGTAATAATGAATGCAAAAACGGAAATTAAATGCTCTCCAAACGTCCATCCCATGTCCAAGTAAAACTCAAGAATTAATTGCAAAATTCCGGCAATTCTGGGATGCCCAAAGTTTGGAAATACAGCTGCATTGTCTAGTTTGAAAAGAAATCTGTCGAACGTTGCCGTTGTATTTCCTCCATTAGCTGAAAACGTTTTTTAATAGAATAAAAAATGACCATTCTAAATTCTACGTATCATTTTCCTTTTTGATGGGATCATTTACTTACCCACTTTGTTGTAATACACAATTTCACCAACTACCTGCGTACTAAGCATAACGCTAAACAGGACCCATGACTTTGTTACCAGAAAATCTTTCGGGTATGACTTTGAGGAGATATACTTCTGGCAAATTTCTTCCACTTTTATGCAAGCTTTTATAAAATCCGGAAGCAGTTTAACTTTCACCGACATAATTACGTTGATTGCAAATATGTGACTGTAGTATACAACTGTATTTGCATACTCAACAATAAGCACCGAGTCCGTGCTTCCTTGAACGGCAGCTATATGAATAGCGTCTCGTAAAGATTTAATTATAAGACATGCTTGTGTGAATGCGCCTATCCAAGTAATTATTCCAAAAATACTTAACCTTGTGTATACAAGATCTGTGTGGTCATTCAAAATTTTCACAGGGAGGAGTCCTAACGTCCTAAAGAGACAAATAAATGGTGTCAAAGCTTTAACGCATTCCACCTCTACGCTTTCGGTCCGTTGGTTCGAAGGTAGTCCGGAAACGTCAAATATTGTTAGATTTTTATCGAAAGAAACACTATTTGTCGATGTTTTCACTTTTCTATTGTAAAATAACCTATTAATATTAGTATAACTTGCATGGTCCATTACCAGTTTTAAAACCTGCTTTTCGCAGAGCTAAGATCCTTCTATTGCCAAAAGGCTAATACTGTGAACGATAAAGCAAGCCAAGTTAGCCAAGAAACCTACTGTGCATGGACATGAATATTTAAATTTTCATTAGATCAACCTTCATGATAAATTACAGTGAGGGTGTCAGACCAGGTGAAATCTCATGGTCATTGTGCAATTTACTATTTAACTTTGATCAGACCTTCATAAAAATAAGAAACTTTATTGCTAAAAAAGCCATGAAATTGAAATACTTAACATAATCATACAAAATCTGTAATCATATCTCGATTAGCAGATTTCAGTATTACAAAACTGAACCACTAACTATTTTCACATCATCTACTGGTCGGTCACTACTATCAGTTTCCACTGCGCCTATTCGTTTAACGACATGCATACCATGTTTCACTCTTCCAAAAATTGCGTGATGTTTATCCAGCCACTGGGTCGGCCCCAAAGTAATAAAAAACTGTGAACCATTTGTGTTCGTTCCTACAAAAGCAAAAAATATAACAATGCTTGAAATATAAAGCACTTGCAATTTAAAACGATACCATAATTATTTTTAAATAAAAATATTTTTCGTACCTGCGTTGGCCATACTTAAAATCCCTGCTCCAGAATGCTTCAAGTCTGGATGTATTTCATCATCAAAAAACTTTCCATAAATGGATGCTCCACCCCTGCCAGTACCCGTTGGGTCACCTCCCTATTGTCATTAACCATAATGTGAATTTTAGATCAACCAAACCCAAACATAATTTAACAGTTTATTTTTTTAAACATACCTGAATCATAAAGTCTGGAATGATCCGATGAAACTTGGTCTCGTTATAATATCCTCTTCGAGCAAGTTCTGCAAAATTTCTACATGTCTTTGGAGCATGGTCCCAATATAACTCAATCGTAATGTCGCCCATCCTACAGTTAAAATAAATTTAAGCTGAAGGAAATTTGAACTTTATTCATACCTTTAAAATTTATAATAAAACCCATAAAAGAACTTACGTTGTGTGAAACTGGACTAAAGGAGGACGCCAATCTGGATCGGTAGCCGACATGATGATATTAAAAGTTAGATTGGAACAACTAAATGACCAACTTTTGCTCTGGGTTCCTAATTCTTTTCTGCAAATGTCAAATGTGCAACTTGTCTAATGCACTTTTGATTCTAATTCACCACTTATTTCGTTAGTGTAGTAAGTGACACCTCGTTTAATATGTCACAAGGTAGGATAATAGTTTTAACAAGGATAACTAATGAGATGTCAGAAACTTTTAGATTTTATCCACATCGTGTATTTACGTTTTTTAGCATGCCCAAGCCGAAAAATACACCAGAACAGATATTTGGTAGCCATTCGTCCTCGCGGACTTCATTTATCAATGTGCAAGTTCCCCATGCATTTTTATATGTATAAGGAAGTATGTCTTCTGTTCGGGATCGTGATGGAGGAGTTCTTGTTCTTTGTCTCCGAAAATCCAACCAAGGAAACATGACTAACTTTTTTTCCGGGTATCCTGTTTTCAAAAGAAAGTATTTTGTATTCCAGGAATTTAGACTTGATAAGAACTAGATCATAGATAGGGAACCAATGCAATCAGACATTTTTTCAAAAAAATTTGGTTTTGATCAAAATTCCGTCCTTCAAAATCCTTCAAAATGACAGCCCCAACGGATAATGATCTCGTCACTAAATTTCTGAGCATGACCACCGACTTTAAGGACAAGTCGGCAGGGTTAATGAATGAAATCACCGGTTCTTTCACCAACAATATGGGAAATGCTGTTAAAAATTACAATGATTTACAAAACACATATTTGAATGGGTACACTGGGATCGCCACGCAAGCTGATAAAGGTTATTTATAGCTCATGAATATGTAATTTTTATGACTTGCCAAAAAATGCTTTGGAGAAACATGCTATGTGAGTCTTACCATGACCTTGATACTCATCTTTCAGCAAATGCACAACTTCTGGAGAGCATGGACAAAAATTATGATGAGTTGAAAAAGCAAGTAAATGCCATGTATGCAGATATGCAAAAGAAAGCAAACGATGCTGTGGACAACAGCTCAAAGGAGTTCAAAACTCAATGTGAAGACGTCACTAAAAAGTTTCCAAATCTTCCTGACAAGGCCTACAAAGATGTGCTCGCAGCCATTGGAGACTCAAAGGGAAAGGTTAATAAGGAGCTGGAAAAGAACTTTAAGGAGCTGCTAGACAAGATGGAGAAGAACTACCAGCTAACCAAGAAGGAATTAAAGATAACTGGGATTAAAATTCCAAAGCTGACCCCGTTAGAAGCGACGTCGGCAGTGTCGGGGAAAGCCATGGAAGCCCTGAACGTGGCGATGACCAGCTTGCAGCCTGCGATTAAGAACCTGGCGGATCAGTTGCCTGGATCCAGCAAGAAGAAGTAGTACATTACAAAATTATGATTGAAGACCGTTACAACCTGGACTGGAGGTATTTATTATCAACTCATTCTAATCGATTCTCAAATTGCTGCAGAGATCAAAATTAAAATTCATCATGAAGCTTGAAAGCACGGACGCCTGTTTCATAGCATTAATTATTCACGATTGCGTGTCAAAACATCAAAGTCTTAATCAGCATACTGCATACACATTTCAGTAAGGACTTCCAAGAATCAGTCACGGCTTGGGGTAAAGTAAGTTTGTGTGTTTTTTGTTGTGATTTTATTTCTGCTGCATAGACTTTTGTAGATGATTAAGGTGTTATAAGGAACGACAACTTTTTTATGGTATAAATGACGCATCATGCAACTGCGGAACAGTAATTTTCTTCAACAACAAATAATTCAAGTGTAGGTAAATTAGTATGCATTTTCGAGACTGAATAGGTGTATTGTTCAACAAGAGCAATCAAAGTTTTTTGAAGGGTGGTTTATGAATCCTATGGAGCTTTTCTTTCCTTTCGTATTTCTGCTTCGTGTAATAAACACGCTCGTATCCCCTTCATATCATGTAACAAACGAAACCCACTCACGCAACTTTATCATGTTTTATGAAGTGAAAGTTGATGATTACTTCTTGTCTAGGATGACATTTCGTCGTAAATTTGAGGAGCAGCACTTATGTACAAAGTATATGCGATATTTACGAAGCAGGCTCAAATCAAAATGTATGCTTTACCTTACAATGCAATGCAATCATCAAACTTGTCAGTTTCGTGTTGAAAAAGAACTTGCACTTTTGTAGTAATTATTGTCATAACTACATACATGCTGTGAGTATGGCATTTTCATTTTTCACTCTTCTAACTAATCATGACTATGATGAAAAATGTTGCATTTTCTCGTTAACTTTCACGTTAACATGAGGCTTTTCCAATCCTATAAACTCTTGTGAATGAGACAATGTAAAGCATCCGCTGAAAAATCGACTTCTTTGACCAGCGTTAATTTTTCATATGCGTTGACTGTTTACTAAAGAAGAACCTTTCAAGGATTCGTAAAATCCTTCGTGTCAACCAGTTGAAGTTCACGAATGACGACAACGTTATTATTCCTATTGCATCATACTTGAAGGACCCCACGTCCTCGATCATGAAAATTCCGATGGTCTTGGGAATTGGCCACGTGTCTATTTTTGGATTGCCTTGCTTTTTTTAGAATTTCTACAACGCAAATGCCTATATGCAATCCAAATAGTCTAATTTGAATGATCAAACCTGTGATGACTTCCTAGAGTAGTATAGAAGAAAATACAGCACCCAACTTTCTATTTTTATTGCCAGAGTTTACAAACTAAACCCATATGGAAAATTACCTTTAATTGCAAATGACCGCATTACAAGAGAATCCAAATTCTTTTTTCTTTTATTCGTTGTCTTTCTTCAGACCAGCTTTATTATTCCAAGAAAATAGTTACCGTCAATGGACGTTTTCGTTACGAGCCAAAAAGGGCGATCTTCCTTCATTTACCCAGAATACATTATATATATGCCTCCTCATAATAAAAATTGTAATTCGAATAGAAAGCAAACTTCTTTTTTTTTAGTGAACTTATTAGCTTCTATTACAACTGAAAGTTCATTTACGCTTGTAGTAGTCACATTCACATAAAACAAACATATATATATATTTTCTCAAGACGTAGAATCCCCAGACCGTGGACTCACATTACTAGAGTTTTCTTCACGAGTTGAAGTTGAGCTGCGGAAAAAATAAATTGTGAGTTGGACATGAAAGGAAATTAATGTAATTACAAGAAAAAAATACGGTAATAGATTTCATTCAAACTAAAAGTAGATCAGTGAAAGTTCTATACCAAATATACATGCTACTCATATACGCCTAACTTACTCTGTTTGAGGCAGAAAAATATGAACCTGGACTCTTCCCGAGGCAGCTAATTTTTGATCACAGACAACCCCGCTGCTGTCAGTCTCTTTCTCTTCAGTGTCTTCACCCAAATTTCTTCCACCCCACAAGGCATCTGCTCTTGTCTGTCTAGGTATATCCCAATCTGACGAGCATGCTTTAGTATTTCCTCTTCCTTTCTTGTCAGAAACTTTCTTATTAGAGGAATACGACAGCTCTTCATCATCATCATCGTACAGTTCATTAAGACTCATTGATCTATTATTTTTCCCAAGTCTCCGTTTCATTTTGCCCCATCGTGGCAAGTCTTCAGCAATCCGAACGGATTTCTTGACTTTGCTTTGGCTTTCTCCAACCTGTTTCCTCCAGCATGGAACTAGCTTCGGAAGGGAAATGTCTGATGAACTGGATTGAGAAGCTGAACAAGTGTTACTCTCCTCTGAGCTGATGTCGGAGGATGATGATGACGATGATGAAACGCTCATCTTCAATGCGCTGATATCATACGGAAGTGTCAACTCATTTGAGGAAACGCTCAAATCAGTGGATGTAAAGGGAAATGATGATGACTTTTTACTCCCAGCATTTCGCTTCACCTCCAAATCTATCCAAGTCATTATTCGAGAACATAATGTGGTAGATTGTGTTCCACTTTGGTTGGCATTGACGTTTCCTCCTTTTCCCTGGTTTTGAGGTTTTTCACCACAGTTTTTAGATGCTCCTCCCCTGATAAGGTTCTTGATAACTGGGCTTTTAAGTGGGACAAGGTCTAGCACGTCGATGCTGCTCCTGCTGTGAGGACATCTACTCATTTCCATTTCCCTTTGTAGTTGCAATAACGAATTCTCTTTGAAGGATTGAGGAAAATTATGAAAGTAACGAGAGTAGTGGCGGCCCTTGTGCTTTTTTGAATTGCAGATTTTACTTCCGGCAATCCCGAAAAAATCTCCCTCCTCATTATCAAATAGCCTTCTCTCCTCTAATTCGTTTGGGGCTAGTGGATGTAGCAATGTTGTAAACTTTTCCTTACTTTTACTTGGTAAATTGACATCCAATGAATGCTTCTGTTTATCATTTCCATCGGAAGACAGCCGACTAGGTTTGCTGCTGCTGTTTAGCTTCGAGTGACTCTCCTCCTGGTCTTCATTGACAATATAATGTCGCATCCCATTAGGCTGAAGGACGCTTCGGATCTTTATTGGTTTTTTTGCGCTGTCCCACATTAGTCCCCCGTGAATAGTTTAGCACTATTCCAGTTCTCACACAAAAATGGTGTATTCTGCTGTATCCTTTTCTATATTTATTACCCCAAACTGCAGAGCCATTTCGTAATGAAAATGTGTGTGTTCTAAAATATATAACTTTCACGGATTTCTTTACCCGGTTTGGTTTTTTCTGCATTGTTTATACACATGTCGTGAGTATTCATTTGTTTGCTTACTGTCAATCTTTTTCATTACAATACGAATATCGCATGACCCCCTACCTTGATTTTTTACTTTTGATTTATTCTAAGCCATAAAATGACAGAAGGAAAGGCTGAGCACGACGAGCAACCAAAACCAGACCTATTTCGAGATGGGTCATTTCTTCTTAAATCCAGGCAAAGTAAATATGAAAGGTTTCTTTGGTTTGCTATATTTGTCACAATCACAAATGAGGATTTGTTTCTCCATGTGTATCCTGAACAGTTGGTCACTACACTACAACTTTCACCGTATTACACCGTAAACGTACCGTTTTGCGTGGAAATCACTGCACGATTCAGGGGAAAATACTCCACTCACATTTCCTTTCATGGGTCAGGAAACCCAAGAAAACTTTTCAACTGCTGCTCTGCAACTGAAATGCCGTCAGGAAGCCTACACTCCTCCGCTTTATATATGAAGCTCGAATCAAATAAAATTGAGCATAATATCGAAATGTTGCCGTATGTGATTGTGACAGTCGATAACCCTACTACTGCTTGTGACCACGACCGTTGGAATATATGCAATTCGTTTCTTTAGCTGCTGCAATGCTGGCTAGCACTAAAAAGTCACAGTCGTTCTCTGTCTTTTCTGCAAAACATTTTCTTTCCTGTAAGCAAAAATACACGAGCTTTTATGTCTGTCTTTGAATGTCTTGTCTTAGTTGAGCTATTTACAATCTTCGTGACAAAAGGAAAGTTATACTCATGTTGAGAAATAACAGCAGCATTTTGCATTTATTTCCTATTTCAGTAGCATTCAGAGTCTACAAGTTGTTTATTGCGGAAGCACCATTTTATATACACAAAGACACACTGACTTCCACATTAGTTTTTTGCTAATAAGTTCCATTAAACATGTGAAGGATTTTGGATGTGCATGCACGTGCCTTGCTTTGGCTGTATTGTAATCACAAGTCCGTATCACCCATTGAACACTTTTCTTTAACATATATTACATCACTAGAAAGTAATTACATCATCAACAGCCAACAGAAAAGGTCCTTTGTACCGACATCTCGAAAATAAATTATACACCTTTTACATTGCTACTACGCATATATATATTGGACCTTGGCATTTCCAGCTTGGGAAAGAAAGCTCAACTTACCAAATTACTACTCACGCTCATTATAATTTTCCCTTTAAGCTCTTCAATATTACGCATAGTCAAAAAGATACATATATATCTATTGTAAAATGGTAGTCAATTTTTGTGTCACATATCCACAGCATTTTTACATAGGAATATATAGCAATAAATTCTACCGTTGAATAAATGATGTGAATTCGAAAAAGTTGCTGCATTGTGCATATTCTATTAGGCACAATCAAAATCATTCGCTGGGTTTGCAAGAGTACAATAAAAATGATAGGTATAGGATAAGAAAAGAAGAAAATTGTTGGAGGAAATACAAAATTATGAATATTATAAAAGAGGCAATAATTTTCGACTGTATAAATAACGAAGGGCTGTAAGCATTCTGGTTCATGTTCAGTTCAATAATGGATGGCATGAATGTTGAATGTATAAAAAGATGACACATTTGCTGATTGCGTGACAAGATGTCTCAGTAGGCTATATCAATGAATATTTCATTTCCCTTTTTTACTATCAAGTCTGCAAAATTCTACACATGCAGCAAGCTTTTCTCTGTGACAGACAAAATTTACATGCTTATGGAACTGTATTGATGCGCAGTGGAAACCGATCACAGAAAATAATGCTAAATTTCTCTGGGGCATACTGATATTATCGTTGTCTCAATTTTCTGCATTACTCTTATCAGTAATAATGTATTGCAATTTGCAATGAAGCAATAAAATTCTACTTTGATAATTGAGACGTAAATGCATGAGAATTGCAAAATATTATTGTGAAAGCAAAAGTGAGAGCACAACACGGTTTAGAAATGCTAATATTTTCAGTAAACAAGCATGCTACAGCCTGTCAATCAATTAATGAATTACATAGGCTTATGTAATTAAGCCTTCAAAATATTTATGCTCATGTAGCATTTGACAATACTGAATATGCAGAAGCAATTTAATTCGATTGTGTGCTTGTACATGTCTATAAAATTGGGCTAATACATTCACCCCAAAATTATCATCATTCGTAGCATATGATAATCATAATAATTAAATAATTTCGCTTGTCAACACAAACACAAACCTATTACATGGACGATTTCATATATATAGCATGTAATTATTTGAATTTGTATAATAATAGTTTTACTACACTCTCAATTGACATTTGACTAGGTGTCCACAAAGGCCTTCTTTGGAGAAAATTGGAATCATTTTCTACAATTGTCCCAGTCAAACAATCTAAATTTCATCGTTTAGATGGCAGGTTGAGGAGCCAGGAAAAGTTGCCACAAGAATCTTCTCGTTTCTCTTTGTTCAAAACAGCGAAACATGGAAAGACACGTACTACTGCATGTCACTCCACACGTACGTACTTTCACCTTTGTGTCTTTCTACGTGGTTGAGCTTGTCTACTCCTCTCATGTGCATGCTTTAGCTTTTTCTTACCAACTTTCCATATGCGCTTTGTTTACTCGCTCTTACTACGCTCCGTTCATCGTCTCCAAAATATCCAACCGTCAGTTGTTGGAAGAGTACGCTCGCATCACTAGCAGCTCGTGAGCCATTTATTTGTAGTAAAACGTGACGGCTCTTCCAAGAGCGTTGTCAGTTGTATTGTAGCACTCGCGGAGAAAAGTGGAATTTCACAAAATGAACTCGCTCTTTCACATTCACCCTCTTTGGCCTTTTGATATTTTAAACTAGTGTGCTTTTGTGTTTGCTTTCAATTAGTATTCCCAGTTTGTAGGATAAGTTTTGCCAACTTCACATAATATTATTTCAAAGCTCAGGACTCTGGAATTTGTGCATAATGAGTGTGTGACACCAAAATTTTGGGACAATGGCAGTCAGGCACGTTGTGTCAATTCTGCTTCTACCTCTCATATTCCCAATGATTGGGTCTCGATTAGTGGGAGGTGGTGGGATTAGTGTTGTCTCCTTTGATAATTCGGAAGAAGGAGACACGGCAGGGCACAACATTCCTAATATTGTGAGTGGTGAAGAGACTGACTCGGAAATGAGTAGCAATAATAATGTTACAGTTGGTGTTGGTGCATCATCCCCGTGTTCAATGGTGACCATGTCGCTGTTGGATGGGAGGGATGGAAAATTGATGGCGTATGATGACAAAACCCTCATTTCAGTGTCTCATCAAACTTTTGATGTTTCACAAGGAATTGTGTCTGGTGTCGTGTATCAAGGTGAGTTATTATGAGTGAGACCCATCATTATTGTTTGAAATAACCTTTGCGTGGATTGGATGCCAAAGTTTTACCTTCAAGCCATAATGACGTGGTTATTAAATTTTTCAGCGTGCCTAAGTTTTATAGGTTTACATGAACAAAAATATAATAGTAATAATGAGTCTAACGAAATTTGATAGCATCGTTGTATGACTATAACTTGTTATTGGGTATTTACTTTCACCGAGTTGTTATCATTCAAATTGTCTGAAACCTCTCTCTGTCTTCCACAGCTTTTTGAGTTCTTAACGAGAAACTTGTTTGCTTCCGAATCGTTTCTGATTTAAAGGGAGAACTAACGATGCAAAAAATCCCATTATGATTTTTTTCCTATTGGAAATGTTGCAAATTAAAAGAGACAGTTGCAAGAAGGCAACTGTTTTGTGCTTTAGAAAGGCAATTACCCTTTGTCAACGGCATGTGTTTTCCAAACCTAGCCAACACATTAGTTGAGGAGAGAAACAATATATAATGTTATACAATTCAGAGGAAAAAAGACACCTGACCCAACTGTTTTCTTTCATTTTCATTTAACAACGTAACCCTCTGCTCTGTGCAAAACGACAAAGGATTTGAGTACAAACTACCGCTCTGTTTCACGTTGTTTAGGCATATATATAATATATCCATTTCCCAATTAGAATGTAAATGTGTTGTATAAACATGCGGATACAGTGTGAAAACAAAATTTGTTTTTGTAGACTTTATCGGTTAAGTAATTCAAGGAATGTATAACAGCCAACTTCGCATTACCTATTTTACCTTCGAGATTCCAGTCGCAGTCGAGTCATTTTAGTTTTGCAAGGTCTTTTGTTACTTCATCTGAGTTTGTCAGTTGCATTTATACATGTTGATCAAGAGCTGATCGACTAACCTTTTGACTTTGTTTTTCACACCACGCCACTTCCTGATTGTTTCTGGAGGTCACTTTTTATATACTTCATCAAAACAATTCGAACTCATTTGCCAATCTATTGATAAATTCCCAACATTCCATACCAAGCAAAAGAATTCAGTAAAAGGATTAATACTTGAAAGGCTAGCTGCTTCAGCTCACAAAGAAGTCAAATAGGTACGTAATGGAGAAAAGTTGATGCCCCTGGTCTTGGAATGGTCCCGAAGGAAAGTTGTCTTCCACTTTTACAAATCATAGGGTAAAAGGTATGCACACAACAATATACATTGCTTATTGCTCCACGCTGCTTTCCTATGAACGAAAATGTACGAACAAAAAGGTATACCAAGTATTGACTCACCTTTTGTAAAGGGAAGAGAGCTGTCCAGTAATAAACATTTTCCTTTAAAAAGGGGCAGCTTATAAATTTTTCAAATTTTTAAATGTTTTACTTTCAATGTACAAAGTGAATTTTTCCTCCGTTTGCTCAAAAGTTGTGTTGAACAAAGAAGATAAAACGAGATTCAAAGGGAAACTGGCAGTTATGAAGCATACTCTATGAAATTAAGTTAGAGCACACAGCCAACTTCAACTTGTTTGTTGTGAATTTAGTAGGTGCTTTGAAAACTCAGCAGACATGATATAATCACTAACAGTATGTGGTCAGCTACGAAATAATTGATAACTAAAATTCCCACCTCTGTTGTAGTAGCGATTGCAGATTGTAGGGAAGAAAAAATTTATTGCAATTATAGGTCACTGAATTTATTTTGCAAGAGCATAAAAGACAGTTCCAAATATTGCATTCATTATGATACAGATACTAATAAGTATAATCTGTCACATAACAATCATCCAAGAAAATACTTTCCAAGAATGAGGAGTAGCCAAGCCTAGATAATTAAGGTTACATTTTATCATTGTGATGTGCAATAGATAAGTAGCTGGTTGCATGCAACATGCGAATATGATTGGGCTAACAATATATTGTTCAGAGAAAAGCCGCAGCTGGTGTGTCAGCTAGACATGGTAAAATATAATTACGTACGTATTGATTGACATTTATGATAAAGATTCTGCATTATGCCGGTCTTTGATCTTCCCTTTGGAAAGTTCAAGGTCATTTTGACATACAGCAAAGAAAGTTGAGCCAGTAAAAACAGTAGCCCTGAATCAAGGTTGGGAATGGAAAAAAAGTACTTGTGTAACTGTATGTAACTGAAATTGAGCTTTCTTCCATGCAGCATTGATGAAGAGCATGGTGTGTGTTTGCATAAGTAAGGGAACATTCTCTTTTCAAGCGAATATTGGAAAACATTCCGGTTTTCTTGGAGTCATTAAACATTAATGTAAACTTGAAGTGGTTTCCACTAAAAAGCTCCAGGAACACCAAAACCAGACTAAACTCTAACGGCGCGTACATCACAAAATGTAGGTTAACAAAATGAACATGCACTGCTCTTCATTTTACAAAGTGGCCCGTGACGAACGGACGTCTTTTGTTGTCTTCCTTTCAGCAGAACATATATAACATTTGGCCTAGTAACATTATGACTGCAAATGTTGAATGTCCCGTGCGAGTGGAGTACACACTACATTACTCTTCCCATTCATATTTGATGTGCAGAAAAAATGAGCACGTCCTTGCAACCCGCTTTCAAACTCAAAGTGAATATATCATATTTTATATAACACTCTCGTTTAAGCTATTTCCTGGTGGTGGTATTCAACGAAAGGTGCAATTTTATGTATACAAGCACCTCCCACACATTTTTGTACCGAAATAAATACCAATTTTAAACATCACAACACTTTAGAAGAAACTGAATATTTTATACATGGATAGAAATACCTAATGGATGAATCACATGTCAAATATTATTGGCTCCAACTAGATTACAGTATAAATTTCATGGATATAGATGTAACGCTATTTTTAAGGTATTAATTAGCGTAAATACGTGACTGAAAACTGTACAATTATTATTATTATTCATTTTCAGTGGTGCTGGAGATTCCTTCAAGTCACGAATTCAGTCTTGAATTCTGGCTGAACGGCCTTTCCGAAGAGAAGGTCAAGCAGAAAAGACGTCACCAGCGAGAGCGACGAGATACCCTTCTAGAGTTATATCCTCAAGACTCCGAACCTGATCCATCATTTTCATCGAGTAGCAGTAGCAGTAGTAGCAACTATAGAACAACTTCTAATAACAATAATAATGATCCCTTCGTTTTCTGTAGTAAAAGTTCGCTAGCCGGGGTAAATCGAGAAGCCTCAGCAAAGCAATTAAAATTTCATTGGTATATTAATGGAAATAGTCTCATATCTTCCAAGATTCCGTTCCCCA
>LJIJ01001670.1:0-38753 GCA_001718145.1 Orchesella cincta
TTGATTTGTTGTCATATGTAAAATCCTATCAACATTTTCAAAATGAGAAAGATTAATAAGTATAATAGATTAGGTTATTGAAATTTGGATGTCTGGGCATAATTTAAAATAAGAAGACTGTGAAGTAAAGCGATGAGTTGTGAAATGTATTGTTTTTAATAGTTTACAATTAGCAAATCTGATTTTTAGCTATACAAAGGACAAGAATCTTTTATCTTCGTGAACTTCAATTAACCATAAATTATCTTGGTTTGTTATTTACTGCAGTTGGTATGAGTTCAAGCCGAACGAAATATATCAAATACGTGTTAAAACGACCTTTCAACATAGATAAAATATTGAAGTGATTCTGCAAGTCTAATATTCCCAAACTTCATTAGGCAAAAAATCAATTATAAAATATTGTTAACATTGACTAGGTCCTCCCCAATCCGGAAGGTCATATCACGAAAAAATAAATTTCTTTCAAATTAAGCATGTTAGTAGTACCCATTAAGATACATTACGCCACCCAAAGCTATGTTGTTTAAAATTAAAGGTATAGGAATTATCCCCAATTTTGTCTAAAATTTGTACCCTTCAGTCAGACCACTTTTATGGAAAGACGGTTCACGTTATTTGCATAATTTTTTTTGTAAACCACTCCCAATGAGTTCCTCTAGACTGCACTTTTTTTGTTTGTCTATATCTGCATCCATTTCGGAGATAAAGTGTATCAAACTTTCTATTAAGAACGTTTGTGTCGTTTCCACGTCGAACACAAAATTACTTAACTCCACGCGATTATTTTTAATTCACAAACCTGAATGAAAACAGGAATTTAAATGTAATTTTTTGCGTAGATATGGAACTGATGCTCCGTTTTTAAAAAATAGGTTCTCTTCCTATCAAATTTGTGAATTTTAAAAAATCGCGTGGAGTGGAGTAATTTTGTGTTCGACGTGGAAACGACACAAACATTCTTAGTAGAAAGTTTGATACGCTTTATCTCTGAAATGGATGCAGATATAGACAAACAAAAAAAGTGCAGTCTAGAGGAACTCATTGGGAGTGGTTTACAAAAACAATTATGCAAATAACTTGAACCGTCTTTCCATAAAAGTGGTCTGACTGAAGGGTGCAATTTTTAGACAAAATTGGGGATAATTCCTATACCTTTAATTTTAAACAACATAGCTTTGGGTGGCGTAATGTATCTTAATGGGTACTACTAACATGCTTAATTTGAAAGAAATTTATTTTTTCGTGATATGACCTTCCGGATTGGGGAGGACCTAGTCCATTGTACTGCTTCAAACATTATTTGTAATAATGAAGTGCTCTAATTCAAGACTGGCTTAAAAAATTTTACACAGTAATCTTAAAATTTCAAAAAATTATTTCTCAAGTCGCTTTCACGGATATTAACTTTAACAGTTGAATGCGAATGTATAGAAAACACATGGTACATGGACATTTTTATTACGCAATTAAGTTTTAAAATGTATTTTCTAATTGCAAAAAACCTTTTTGATTGCTCACTTTCTCTTTCACCAACTACTGTATCTTGGCTGGCATTACCCCCACCGCCGAGTTGATGAACATAAATCTCTGACATTGTTTATTCTACTTGATTTTCTAATGTGATACAAGCTTTTTCCTAGGTTTCATCTCATTAAGTAAAGATTTCTGCCAAAACATAATATTGTTCGAATTGAATGTTTTTGCGAACCAGAACACACATAACTATTTCACACAAACTTTTATCGCTTCTGCTTTTTACCACTTATTCATTTACTTTCACTGTAGTGGAATGGCACAAATTACTATTTTGAAGCAGTTAAAGGAACGTCACGAGAGATGATTTATTATGCTGTTCTATACTTTTTCATTGCTTTTAAATACAAATAGAATTAATCATTTACTTGCACAGCTTACAACTGACATCCAAGCAACTTACACAGACTCAGAATGGAGAACTTTCCCTGGCTCTTGCTAGGGACAGAATGAGTAGATAGTTGGTTAATGCGGTGAGTTTTTGTGTGAACATTTGACGCAAGGAGTCAAGCATTACTTGGTCGGACCTTCCACTTTTCCTTCCACATGAAAGTAGTCAGGCTTACTTTCACTCGTTGCTCAAGCATCTAGTTTAATAATCTTCGTATTTTGCCATCCAGTTGGGAAACCTTGTCTGTCTTTCATAAATACTTGAACATTAAAATTGTCTGCCTTTCATATATGATGCCTTAAAATACATATTCTCATTGTACCGTTTTGCAAAATGTTCCGAGTCATCATATTAAATGTCACTCATCTTTTAAGACATTCGTTCATATAACGTCATGAGATCTCAAGCAGTCGATCTCAAGTGTATTTTTATGTAATCTGTATCTTCCCTACTTATTGCACCTTACGAGTTTGAACCCACATGATCAGGGTTTCAAGAATAACAATATTATAAATGTATCCGGTACAATGTTGAAAAATCTGGAACTATTATTAGTATTTGGCTGATAAAAGGTCAAAAACCTTTCCTGTACAAAATTATCAATAGCGCCGTGTGTTTATAATGAGTTTTTGTCAGATTGGAGTTATTCTGAACCATAAAAAGATTTTTGTCAGAAAAAGAACTACAATAACAATTGTTGGAAATTGTGTTGGGGTGGAACAACTGGTCTTAAAGGTCACGTCATTTCCTTACAAAGAAAGTCAAGGATTTTCTAACACAGGATGTTCACAACTGGAAGAGCTCAACTAAAACTTTTCATGACCATTGCATTGGATGGTACATTACTATTCCCTGGAATATTCTATGTAAAAATAGCAATTCGAATGTAGTCGAATCTTCTACTGAAAACTCTTGCTCCTCACGCCATTCCCTTTCTCCGTTTCGCTTTCATATTCTATTTATGCTGCCCATTGTTTGTTCCATTTAGCTACCATTTTCATGAATACAGGTTCCTTTTTAAATCTCCACATATCAGGTATATCAAAATGGTTGATAGTAAAAAAATTCCAGAAGCTTCTTACTATACTGCTAGATGAGATAGCTAGTCATAGTGAAAATTTTGCAGATCTTGTTGACACAATATGGTTAAATGTAATATTATCATGCACAACTTAAGTTAGCCTGTTAGCCTAGGCTTATTTCTAATCGGACCTCATTCTAGGTGGATATTCATTCGGAAAACTTAATCTGTTCGTTTATTTACTCGCTTCAGATAATAAGTAGACTGGGGAAGCAACATAAGTTAAAACTACCATAATTTTGTCATATTTTTGTTCACATACACATGAAATAGTTTACAACATAATCACTTCAATTTACTTCTGCATTATTACCAAACTAAATTTACACAAATTTAAAAAAACGAGAAATTCTCTTAGCGAGAAAATACAACACGATCGTTTTTTCTTAGATACCTTGCTGCTACACTCGAGTTGGTTGACGTTGAGGAGATTCGAGATGCATTATTCATAATCATTGCAAGCCTTATCCTGCACATTTTTGGATTTTCATTTGTTTATTTAAAAAAGTTAACTTTTTAATTTTCATCAAATATGCGGAATTTAAACTGTCGCCTCTAACTTCTAAAGTTCACCATAATACTGAAAGTAGATAAAAACGTTTGTTTAATAATAATTTGTTTTGGCTAGATTACCTTCCAGGTTGGAAAATATATAACGTTTAATAATTAACAGAACGGTTTTGTGGCTTCACTTTCATTGTTTTCAATTATCAAACTTTTTAGCGAAAGTCTTTTGGCTTTCTTTTCTCGTCACAAGCCCACTTTCATCGATTCACGCGGAGTATGGCGTTTCATTATTTTTACCAGCCGCAACCGCATGAAGATATGTTGTATGGTGTTCCCAAGTTTAAAATTTAATTAGCTAATAATTTTTAATAATATTCTGAATATCATCCGTCCAATCAAAGATACCACTCTAGATTTTACAAAACTAAGTTATTTAGTACGATGCTAAATAATCCATAATATCAAATTATCGAATCATTCACCAATTACATTGGCTTATCCTCAGCCGGTAGCTTGCAAAGGAGGCAGGTCAGTTGAAGCTCTCTCCTTGTCTGAATTTTCTGCTGCAGCTGCTGCTAATGGACTTTCTGGTTTTATATCACAAATTGCATAATGCTCATTCAAACATCGCTCATCGTTAAATGAATGTTTGTCCGAGAAATGATAGCCGGGATTCCATAGCCTTGAAAGAGACAAAAGGCAAACTTCAAACATTCCTGTTAAAAAATGCCAGCCCAAAACCAGTAATTTAATGTTCATACGAAACACAATGCTCTTTGCTGTTGTCTATATGCGACGTTTTGTGGTCAGGCTGGCCAGGATACCAAAAGTCGTACTTCAGTTGAGACCTACACCAATTCGTTGACAATGAGATGTTTGCAGTCATTAAAATTTGGAATAATTTCAATTATTTTTGGAGTCAAGCAAATTCAGTTACCCATCATGTGTCCAATACCATTTACCGTCTTCTACTTGGTCAGTCAGACCTACATATATAAAAAAAACACTATAAAGAACAGTCGACTACCAATCTATACAATTAAATATTTATTTGTTACTTGCAAATTCTAGGAAAAGCATTTTACCTATCCAATATCGTCTATCCATTCCAAATTCAACTTCCATATATTTTTGTTTATATTCTTTGCTGAATGGTTCGCTAATGCTTGCTATTTTTTCTATTAATTCTTCTGCCTTCGCTTTTGTGGGAAGCATTGTCAATCGAAAGTATTTCAGGTCACAATAAGATGATGCTTCTCCCCAAGTCAACTACTTGTAAGATACAATCCTTATGATCTCTTCAATCAATCAAGTCGTTACACTTATAAAATGCTATTTGAATTAATCACCTTTTTACGAAGTATAATCCAATTCGTTCCTTCCAGCTCTCGTACCGGTGGTTCACCATCCTCAGTAAGATCTGCATCTGTTGAAATATTCTTTTAAATTAAAACAATTTTAATAAATGTGTAGCAGCCTACTCACCTACCAGAGCATTAGATGCTGATACTGCTGGAAAGAGAATTGCAACCCCAAATGCAGCCACAAAAGCTCCAAGTAAGGAAACGCTCCGACCATGATTCAACCACAACGCACAGTTATCTTGGGCCATTGGTATTATGTGCTTTAAAGTTTAAACCTCCATGCATAAATGTAATATGAAGTAAAATTGAAACTGTATTGAATTAAAATTGAAGTGTAGAAAAACATAACACAATGATTGATTTATAATGGTTGAAGGTTACAAAATGCATTGTTTTTTGTTAATACAATTCTCTTTTTAGCAAAATCGTGATGTATCTGTCGGTAGATAAAATCGATTCCTGACAGCTTTTTATGAGAACTTCAGCTTAGTTTTCCAGGTTTACTTACGTAATAAAGAAGACTTTTTAAAAGTATAGCAACAGTAAACCGTTATGTTCGACGCCACCATTGGTTTTTGTTGTTTACTAATAATTTTTCACTCGCAGTAAGTAGTTTCTTCAGTTGGTATGAGTATGTGTATGGTAAGTATATCACGTTGATAGTCTAATCTGTGCATCATAAGTGTTGTAATGTTGTCGCATGTATTGTGAGTGTAAGTCTCCTGCCAAGAAGTTGTTTCGAAGCAGAAGTCCATAATTGGTATTTTACCCATGTCTTCAGTGAACTCATTTCCGTAAACATATCCTGTTTACCTAAACCGAAGACATTTAACAGAGGTGAAATAATGTTAATTCACTTTATGAATCATTTATGTAGCGGGTTTAATTATTGAAATGCAATGACTGACTAAGCAGTTGAAATTCGCTGGTCAATATCCATTTGAATCAAATATTGCTGCTATAATATTAATAGTTCGGAAATTTAATAGAATACTATTTAAAATTTACAAAGTTTAAACAAAGCTTAGAAAGGCTAACAACACCCCAAAAGTAAGCATTGGATAGGCATAACCAATACTTCCATCAGATTGGCTTTTCAGCATTCCAGAAACTTTTGACCATGTTCCATTGTTTGGTTGGGCAGGGATGTTTAAAAGATGTGCGAAAATTTGATATTGATCCACTAAGCTGATCGGAGGATGAACACTTCCTTTTTTGAAAGCTGCCAACGAGAAATAATAGTAGCAAATTGCAATCTAAGTAAAGAGATCTTCATATCCGTTTGAATTCATGTATTTTTACCTGGCCCCTTAGCGAAAAATATAGTACGCATATCACTCATACTGTTGATATAACCGTGCGCACCACCCGAGTGAATGCCATCTGGATTATCCACTGGTAATTGGTTTGGACTTTGCAGCCCCCGAATATAATAATCTGGATGAGTTACCACCAAAATATCTTGAACTAGTCTACTATTCCGGTAGTGAAGTTCTTCTGGAATTTCCTCACGAAGGTAGACGTCAAAGCCTTCTTGCCCTTTTAGGCTTTGATACACCTGTTTTCGGGGAAAAACTTATAAGAACTGGACGTTTGCTTGAATTACAGATTTTTTACAGCAAAAATTATATTTACCTTATCCAAAGTATTTTCATAAGTAGCAATTGTCAAATGGGGACCTCTATCCACAATTTTTAACACGTCATTAGGATTTATATAATCACTTAGGTTCAAAAACTTTGCGGCTGAAGGTAAGCCAGATCCTTCTCCAAGAAATTTCATTCCATGATCTCCAACTATGATGATATTAACCTTTAAACAATCAAAAATAAATAAGCGTCAGCGCTTACAAAACTAGAATTAATAATTTATAGAGATAAAATTGTACCGTTTCACTCAGACCAGCTTCCTCCAAACCCTGAAGAAATTCTGCCAGAACTGCATCCACTCCAACGATTGCTTCCTTTAGCTCTGGCGCATAAGGGCCGAATTGATGCCCAATGTTATCAATATGCTCTCCATAAACCTGTAAATATACCAATTGATAAACCAAGCTACTTGTTTTCAAGCTACCAAATAATTTTCTTCAATATAAAAAATAACACAAACCATAACAAGGTCATAATCTCCCTTCAAACTTTCTAGTCCTGCTTGTAGAGTATCTCTTACACCTTCTACTCCATCAGCTCCTACGTAGCCTGTGCAAGTTTCGGGTCGAGTTTGATTAAATGCAACGTCACAACGAGACCATTCACGAAGAAAAGCTTTTTTATTATGCTTAGTTGCTGTGATCCATATAGGTTCAGAATTTTGCCACCAACGTTCCAACTGAGTGGAATTTAGGTCTTCTATACTAAATGTTTCGTTGAACTCCCTGTCATACATGTAATTCCCAAGTATCCCATGAGTTTCTGGGTATACCCCAGTGCCTATTGTTGTCCAGCAGGCGTATGATAATGAGGGGAAAACGGGCTCTACCCATTCGGCTTGTACACCTTCGTTTAGAAACTTGGTGAACCCGACCAGCTCGTCCTTTTGTTTGTCGTAATAATCCCATCTAAATCCATCCAGCATCAGGATAAGTAGCTTTTGATTGGGTTCAGTGTTCTCATTGACTGAAGCACCTTGAGAGGATGGAATGTTAGAGAAAATTACGGTGACAAATCCGACCAAGAGAAATTGATTAAAATGATTCCTCATTTTTACACAATTTTTCACAAAACAAACTTTTTAATATCAATACTGCTGCCAGTGTTGTTTCTGAGACGAGGAATAGGGAACGACTATTGAACTAGGTTCTAAGTTGAAAGTTGACTAGAGGAAAATGCATAGATTCATTATGAATGAATACAAAACTACATGTATACATCTGAGTTCAATTTTATCTTGGTTGAGTTTATCCACTAAGTAGCTACCAAGTATATAGCATCATTTGTTCTTGGAGAGTTGAATGCACGTGTTCAGTCATATATTATTGCTTGAAGAAGACTGGTTATCAAGAATGAGTGACAGAGACACGTCAAAATGTCATTAAAGTATAGAAAAAAGCCTTAACCGCTATACACTTGATAACGGGATACTTCTAGTGTGACAGTGTAAAACCGGTGGTGTTATCCATTGGTACTGCAATGGTGGGATTGCTGTGATAGGAAGAATGAAAGTTATTATTGGAACAGGTTATACTCACATAAAATTAAGAGCAGTATAGTTAAAACTGAGGCCATCAATTTATATAAATTCTAATATTTAATATTTTTGTTTTAAATATCTTTGAATCCTAACGATTACATAGAATTGGGAACTGACAAATATTTTATTAAGGCCGGAGTGTAACTGGAGCAAAACAACAAAACTGCATTGAAACTAAAAATAGCATGAGAATGAAAAGTACACACATTCACGGCCATGAAAACAACTATCATCATAGTTGTCGTGTTTCGAGATCTATTTGTACAATGATATGCTACAATTTGTTCGACGTTTTTATCAGATACATTATGTTACACAATCCTCCGTGTGTTAGGAATTGCAAAGTGCATGGTCCCGTATGTATTATATTCGAAACCTTGAAGATGGATTTAGGTATTAAACCAGTTTCAGTTTCATGCACTTGACTGTAGTTTCACACCGAATTCGTGAAGAAAAAAGTTGTTTTTTCCTGCTGGGTTTACTGATCTGAATCATTATGGTTGCACTAGTCTTGAAGTTAGGTTTTACGTCTTTGTCATTCATTTGTACAGAACAGGTCCATGTGGTGTATATATATAATGAAAGAAGTAATGCCATGAAAAGAAATGATGTCAGCATTGAGCTTTAATAATAGCTTCGAACCGGTGTCAGATTTATTTTCTCGAAGAGTTAAATACATACAGTAAGTTGAGAATGACTTGAGTAGATGGGAATTTATCCAGTTTAATTCTGCCAGCACCAACCAACAATAACTTTGAACTTATCAATTAAAGCAATTAAAGCATGTGCATAAATTTAATAAAGGAACAGAAAATATTATGCTAACAATTTCTTCATGAGTAAAAGGCAGCAATGGCATTGCAAACTACACACTAATTGTAAGCCGAATAGATGCACTCCAGTTGATTCTGAAAACATGCAAATAAATATTTTTAGAATTTCTAGCTCAAGACTAACTTCACAACTTAAATTTTTTTCAAACATCACCCACCAACCAATAATCTATTTTTGAAATTGCAAAATTTCACACCAAAAAAAATTTTCGGTGTGACGTAACAGTTTACAAAATATGTATAATTTTTGTTGTAAAGCGTTTTTTTTATCAAGGAGCGTATCGATTTCATTCTGCTGTCAATTTACAGTCCTTGTTCAGATGGATCTGGGTGATTTTAAAAATTGTCTTTGCTACAAAGTTGGTATTAGTTTGTTTAAAATCTTGATTAAGGGCATAATAAATAATGCTAGGAAAAGTTAGAAATTCAACCAAGAGCTAATATTTTTTAGTTGTAGAATCAAAAGTGGAATGAGTTAGTCGCATGTTTGTATAAACTGCAGATTGTTTTTGAGAACCTCTGTGTACCTCTACAAAACACAGTACATTTTCTTTGAATCTGAATTATCCAAGAGGCTCATACCTGCAAAAATTACATTCACTTTTTGAAGAAATTTTTCCTGGAAGTTTGCCCAAAGGTAGCATTAACATAAGAATGCTTTGTCTGAGCATTTCAAACGAATACGTAAGAGTTGTGTGTACATAGAGAAATGCATCAAATATTTTTGTAGCAACTCGTATTGAGTTCAATTTTTTGCGTCTCAACAACCCACAAAAATGTATGAAATTACCTTGAAGCAGAGCACACCGTGTCATTTTGGCTGTTTTTTCCTTGGAATACTCTAGCCACAAGCATCAATACTTGTGTCAAATTGTTTCCTGAGCATTCTTCATACTGCTTCAAATATTTTTATGTGCCTGTAGCAATGTCATTACAGAAACCAACAAGAATATGGTTTTGGATGTTCCCAATTTCCTGAAAATGGGAGTTTGTATCATGTTCATGATCTTGAAAAAATGTGACAATATGAGACGCAAAAATGTTCTGTTGTTTGTTTGAACAGAGCCAGATATACTCGTCGAAACTAGATATATTATATAAATACGGAAAACCCATGTTTGGAATAGGCGTATCGTCATAAAAATATGTGGCATTCTTTCTTAGTAGCTAGTAGTTGGTACCATGTACATTTGTTCTTGAGCTAAAGTACAACAGACAAAATTTCCCGATTCAATCATTCTCCGTCAAACCCCACAGTGTAGTATTATTGAAAAAAATCTAAGATCTTTGCTGTGAAATCACCATTCACAAGAGTATATGTACAAACAAACAAGAGTGCATTGACATATTCCAAAAGCTTTTTAGTGTCTTTGTTGGACTTTCATTTTAGTTTTACCTACCATAGACTGAGCTACGTCATTACAAAGGCTTGTCTTGAAGATTGATAAGGTTGCATTGGATGGAGTTTAACCAATAAGAGATCAAATTTTTATTATTTTTAACCCTTTTATGTTTTGAAGACACGTGCAAGCCAAAATGGCAAAATAATTAAAGACACACACAAAGTGGTTGTAGAAAGCAGTCTTAATATTGCAAATAAGGATATAAACACCTTTTCTAATTACGATGTTAAGTTCAGAGCCTTTCTGAAATATATTTGTTAGCACGTCTTTAGATATGCTTTAACTTTGTCGCATAGGTTTGTTACAGTGTAAATTGATCCTATATAGATGATCCTGCGTGGGCTTACCGAAAGAGCTTTAGGTCAAAGAAAGGACAGTGTGTAAATACTATATAACTCTGACACAGAAGCTTAAAATAAGTTTTTTTTACATTAAACGAATTAACTATTGAAAAAGCCATTAACATGCAATAAACCGCATGAGCTTGCATGTAAATTACATATTTACTATTCGGTTGACGGAACCTACTTCTCGTTATCCAGTACGTACCGTGAACTGGAAGTAATTTATACTATGCACACTCAGTATGCTGAGTGTGCAACTGGATGACCTACAAGTAGCAGAGATTATATTAGCCAAAACTCGATGAATTGTAGCGTGAAACTTTCAACAAAAACTGTTTCAAATTTTGGCATTCAAATTTGAAGGTTTTATTACACATTAGCCTGTTTGCTTGTTCACGGAAAAATTTTAAAGCTTGAGTTAACAATTGGTAGAGCCAAGGAGTATAACCATTTTCAACCACATTAATTAATGAAATCTGGTGACGTGTCCCTGATTAAAGTGGCATTTCGGCTGTGTAAGTTTTTTGCAATACTTGCAATAATAAGAACCTGAACGCCATTCAAGGCTCCTCAATAGGATTGAAAATTACACTACGAATTAGATCAAAGGTATGTAAAATATGTTGCGTTAAGTCGACGTATATTCTAGTAATGCACAGGGTTCAAATTTACATTACATTTTCAACGAAATGAGCTTTCCCCGAAACAGCTGAAATGTAAAATAACAAAAAATTATTAGCAGAGTTTGTAATTGAAGTCCTAACAATATTTGGAAATTAATTGGCGCAGTCAATGAGTTGTCACTTCAAATATCCATATAAACACACTAGGAGTATGATATAGTCGCACAATAAAAGTGTACAAACTTAAACGTGTTGCTTGCTACCAACAGATTTACCAAAACAAGGCCTTCGTATCAATTTGACATGTTACACACTTTGGAAGTTCAAAACTAATTAAAACTTTCTTAATTTTGGAAGAATGGGTTAAATTTTTGAGTTAATTTAAACATCCCTGTTTCTACTAATGTTATAATTTGAGAAGATAAGTCCTACTTACAACACACGTTACGCAGTTAGTACATTTGTAAACCAAGTTACTCGCTAATTTTTTTTGGTAACGAAATGATTTTATACTCGGAATACCAATTAACGGAAAAGAACTCGAAATGCGTTAGAATGAACGCCTAGTTTTGTTAAGGACATCTTCTTTTCACGTGCTGTCAGACGATGAAAGTTTTTAAGAATTGGACCATTCAAGCAGCTCCTATTACCGAAAAGGTATGGGTGGAGTGTAGAAAGTTGTTTTTATCTTTGTGTAAGGTCTACATACATACATACATACATTCGTTCAAACAATTTGATTTTCCGGCTCAGCAGCATAATGAAAAGTTAACTTCATTGGATAAAAATATTCCCTCATCCAAAATAGGATTTTTAAACTTTGATTATTAAAGTTATTGAAGCTGAAGTTTAAGTTCAAACATTGATGGTATGTAATGGCCAATATGTACTAATTTAAATTATTTACTCTCGAATATTTTTAGTATGACTTTAGTATAATTATTGTTGATTATTTCCGCACGATTTACTGTGTTTCTCTGACAAGAGCTAGAACGACACGTTTTCTGCAGTAAATGATGAGCAACTACCTTCCTTACTTTATAACATTTTATCACTGAAGCTTGACATATATGACATGAAAACGGAATAATATTCGCTAGAAATCGTATTTGAATCCCTGATGTTCAGGTTTAGTTCTCAAATCAAACAAAAGAATTTACAGCGCATAGTAGAATAGAAAAAAAAATCCGGAAAAAAGTAAAATTAATCGTTTCATAATTTTATTATTGATCCAGTCATTTAGCCATAATTTATTATGGATAAAATCGACAATGACAGACCTCTTTACTGATACTATCAATTGCTGCTTTGAATCCTTCATTGTATTCATAAATGAACACCTTAAAGGCAGTAACGGTTACTTGCTTCCTCATGGCTGTTTTGGACACGAACTTACCATATTCTTCGAAATATCTACACCTTTTTGGAATGCATGTATAAAACAGTTTGCACATAGTACCTGCATGAATGTAAATCGCTACTGCTTCCGTTTATGTTATATGAGCGTGTAAGTATAGCAGAACTTGCCATATTCCAATCGAATCGATTTTGGAAATTCATTTGCCACCTGAACACACTTCACTGAAAGCTTATACAGTTTTCGGGGGAAGAACTTTGACGCTTCAAGAGTAAGCAATAATTGTCATGGGAAGTGTACACCTGGAAAATATTTTCCCCCCAAATAGCTCATCATCAAAAATGTTCTAATCATTTCAAAACTGACTCTTGAATCTTTTGGGAGGTAGTGTAATTTTAATTAGGGCTCATTCCTAACATCTAAATAAAATATTAAGAATGGGTAAAACGGAATTGAAACTTCGAGAAAAGTTTCACTCAGACCGAAGAAGGTCAAGCGCCAAAAGCTTGTCGACAAGCAAGAAGCGACAACAGTGGCTAGTAGCGTCCCAACGACAACATTTGGAGGAGGAGATGGAGTCTCAGATGATGTTACCAGTCTCGACAACTCGATGCAGGAGCTGGTCGCTTTTGATGATGAAGGTCATCCTTTCATTGATATTAACAAGTTGGCATTCAAACCGAGAAAAAAGTAAAGAAAAATCATGTCAAGCGAGATTCATGTTTAGGGAAACTTCCTCAGCAGTTTTTATTTCTATCCTTATATAGGTACCACGATCACCAAAAGGAGAAGCTCTCCTGGTACGTGCCCGACTTTAGCTACATCGTCTTCAACTTCATGTCTCTTGGCTGTTCCACCTACTTCATTCTCATTGGGAACACAACCCTCACATGGAAGGCAAGCATTGGAATGTTCTCAGTGCCAAACTGCTACGCCATCCACGGCTACAATCAAACCAACGGAACCCGCTACCGAACAAACGACAACGCTGATGTAAAGGACTTTTTCTTTGCTCCTTGTGAAATTTTCTTGTACGAAAAACCGTTTTGGGATGAGGCATACGACGAACCAGGAGAAGGTTACAACTTTAGTGTTCCCGGCTCCCATCCCATTCTCCGGACAAAACTAACGGATGTCCACTACTTTGGCCTTGTTCTCATCTGTGTCAGCTTCCTCAACGCTTTGAACGTCTGCGTGGGAATCAATGCTTGTCTTCAAGGCTACAAGGCCATTCTTTACGGACACATGGCGGTGGATGGAGTCATTGTCCTCGTTGAGTTTATCATCTGCGCTGCCGTCCATTTTACAGGTCGATGCGAAGAAAAGGACGTTGAAATCATCAGGGTTGTCCTCCAACACTTTATCCGATGGTATGGCATAACTCAGAAGGGGATTGAGAGTGAAAGTGCGAAGGAAAAGCTGCTCACTACTGAAGTGGATTCGTTGCAAATTGGGGTAATCATCCTTTAACCTTGCAAATCTCACAAAATCCCAAACTGTCCTTTAAAAGTGTTTAATTAATTCTTAAAGCTTGGATGCTGTGGGGCTGATGGCTGGCAGGATTATCTGGGCATCCACGAAAACTATCCAATGTCCGGTCTTGCCCAATACAAATCAGAGATTGAAGAGACAGAGTCAGTAATCCCGTTCTCCTGCTGTCGTCCCTGGTGGATAAGAAATGTTTACTGTGCTCACGGCGCCCACCGCTGGGGCCAACCTTTGGCGAGCCCAGAAAAAGCTCTTCAATTCCATGAGCGAATCAACCAAGAGAGCTGCATCTACAAGTTGGAGAAAATGTGCTATAAAATCAAGTCATTGATGGGTGTTCAAGGCTTCATCACCACCTTCGTCCACCTGGCTTTCATTATTATTGAAGCTGTGGCTTCCCTCGTTCTCATCCGAAATATTAACAACCTTATCAAAGAAAAGAAGAGGATAAATAAAGAAAAGGAGATAAGCAACGAGGGAGTAGACAGTATGGATGACTTTGACGCTATAGATGTGTCTGCTAGCGTAACAGAAATTAGAAAATCTGTTGGTATACTGACCAAAGTTGCTCCGCCCACTGAAGACCAAATTATCACAATTAAACAGCGTACCAATTTTAACCAGTTCATTACAAAAGTGAAAACGTCGCATGTGGGCCGTTGGATGAAGCAAGCTCAGGAGAAAGTTACGGAGGGACATGATGATGAAGAAGAACAGGTGAAATTAACAGCTGCGGAAAAGAAAGCGAGAGAAAAAGAGCTTCTTCATAAAGCCAAAGCGGCGAGGACTGAGGATGATATCATCAGTGATGACCACGGACATCGGCATCATCATCGACATCATCAACAGCAGCAAAAACCTCTCAGACCGTTGGAAGATTCCAGCCCAGGAGGAAAAGACGAGATGCCAAAACCAGCAAGGAAGAAGAAAATTAAATTGGATAAAATTAGGAGCAAACTGGACACGGGCACGATTATCAGAAGAAAAAGTCGAAAAACGATGACAGGTTTGGACGTGGAAGCGATGAAGAAGAAAAGTCTTGCTGTGGCGGAAGGAGGTGAAGAGCCACCTCATATGGATGATGAAGGTTATAAAATTGCAGAAGAGGTAGATAACAAGTTGACAAAGCTGGCTACCAAATATGGTAAAAGGAAGAGTAAAAAGTCGTTGAAAAAAATGGGAAATTCATCCAGTCATACACTTCTTCATGGCACTCCAAGAAAATCGAATGCGGGACAGAACCGGAAGTCTGTTAAAGGGAAGAAACCGCAGAAAGGAGCTGAGAATGTGGATAGCACCACAGTTTTGTGGCAGAAAGGAGATGATGGAGAAGAACAGAAAGAGGGGGAGCCAACTCAAGCTGATGCGTCGGTTGGAGCAGATGAAAAGGAACGTGAGGTGGAAGTAGAGGAGGAAGAATCAGAAGCTAGTGGGGCTGTTGGTGGTGAGCCATCGGAAGCCAAGCCGAAGAAAAAACTTAAGAAAAAGACGAGCAAATCCCTCAAGGCAAGGAGGAGCAAGGGATCCACCGTGTCAAGACGATCAGCCCGATCGAGCGCTGGGTCTGAGGGAAGTGAAAGTAGTTCGGATGAAGAGGAGGATGACAGTAGGGAAAATCAGAGGAGGAAACACAGGTCAAGAAAGACAAGCAGAAAGAAGAGGATCAGAGCTGCCAAGAAAAAGAGAGATAAGAATAAGTTTAGACCAAAGGGACCGTGGTTTGCATATTTTTAAAATGTACCAAAGTGTGATCTATATTATTTTACTATTAATAATAATTATGAGTAGAATTTAAATCAAGATTTTGTACTTGGGGTGGTGTGTAAATCACCCACCTCACTTATTGAAGGGTTTACTCGTACAAATTGAATAAAAACTCCATGGAATTTTGCAATTCTTAAAAATACAATACTTTTGTATTATGAAGGACAAGTCCATTTCCTGCTCCTTTTTGAAAAGTCACCTCAAATTTCACAAACTAATATCTTAGCTTTTAACAGTAGTCAAAATGAACAGTGCAAATTTTACCGATAATCCTTCACATAATCCTCCATTCCCCGATGAGAGCATGGACGTCGATGACGACCCACCTATTTTTGAAAGAGGAAAATATCCTTGCGGCAGCAACAACAACAACAACAACAGGTGCCCTCCACCTCCATCATTCAAGGACATTGGCCCCGTCATAAAGTCACCAGTTGACACCAAAAACTACAAAGCAATCGAGCTCCCAAATGGACTGAAAGCAGTGCTCGTTTCCACCTGCCTCCACGAGACCAACGCCGGTTCCCCTCGCTCCAGTGCCACTCTTCAACAGCAAGTTTCTCATTTTAACCAAAAGTATCTTGGAATTGACGTCCCCGGTGGGGCAGGAAAAGACCCCTGTGACAATCAAGCTAAGCAAGAGCCGTCAGATGCTGGAAAATACCACCAAGCTGACGACCCAAAAGTCTTAAAATGCTGTATAGGAAAGGCCACCGCATGTGTGGTGATTGGGGCTGGAGCGTTCCACGATCCCCCAGAATTGAATGGGTTGGCACACCTACTCGAGCACCTCGTTTTCCTCGGCTCAGCCAAATACCCAGAAGAAAACCACCTGTTCACGGAGGTGTACAAACAGGGAGGGATTATTAACGCTTTTACCCAGTCAGATCACACTTGCTTCTACTTCTCGGCACACTCTGCAGGTTTTGAGAATTGCTTGGAAAGGTTGGCTGATGGAATCAAGTTTCCTCTCCTGAAAGACAACAGTATTCGCAGGGAAGTGGAAGCGGTTGACTCTGAATTTTCAATCAAGCAAACCTGCGATATGACAAGAGTTTACGATTTTATGCGAACACTAGTCCAGCCGGGTCATCCCATGGGTAATTTTTACTGGGGGAATAAGCAATCTCTTTCCAAGAAGGGATTGTGTGATGGTCTCCGGAAGTATCATAAAGACAACTATGTCTCTAACCGCATGTCCGTCTGCATCCACGCTCCAGTCCCGATGAAAAAGCTGGAGGAAATGGTTCTTCGTCATTTTTCTGACGTACCAAGCAACAAGGAAAAGGTTGAAGAATCTCTCCTGGAAAAGTATGGGGAGCCTTTTCCTCCTGCCAAATTCTATGCTCTGTACGAGCTCGAGTCAATTGGCCAGTGGGACTGGATGGTTATCAACTGGAGCCTTCCACCAACATTTTGGCAAGATTATGAAAGTAAACCTTTAGCTTACATAAAATGGATGATGAACACGAGAACTCCAGGTGGCCTTGTGCATCTTCTGGAGAGCAAGGGGCTCATCTCCTTCTTTGCTTCGGGATGTTCCACCTCCGACTGTTTTTACAGGAATGAATTCACCGCCATGTTCGGGATCCACCTGAAGCTCACTGAAATCGGTGTTAAGCTACGAGATCGGGTGCTGGCCGCAGTTTTTGCATACATACGCTTCATCAAAGCGCACGGGAAGTTGAGCAGATGTGGAGAGGAAATGAAACGAACATATGCCACCAATTTTCACCACAAGAACTGGCAAGAGTTGCTGACAAGCAGTCAGGAAATTGCGTTGACTCTCAATAAATTTCATACCAAACCTGGTCACGTGTTGACGGCGGATGGACTACTCATGAGGTATTCGGAGCAAGCGCTGGACACTTGTTTGGAGCTACTAACCCCTCGAAATGCTTGCTTCATATATGCCTCAAATCGGCTTGGAGGGATGCCGGATTCAAGAACAGCTTGGCATTGCGGTATTAAGTATAGAAGGTAGTCCTTACCGAAGAAGACTACGCCAGTTTTGACGAGTCCGATAAGAATCAGTTTGAGTTTCTTTTACCACCGGAAAATGCGTTCTTGTCCAGAGATATTATGTTTGAGGAAGATGGTGGTGAAAGAAATGTGAAAAATTCCAAGGTTCACGACTCAGACAAGGTGGTTGTGGAGCATGTGAGTCAAAAGAAGAACCCTTGCGTCAGTTCCCTTGTTCCTTCTGCGAGCTATATTGCCCTGTTCCGCTCCCCTAGTTGTCCACCAGCTGCCGAGGAAGGAGGGACTCCTCCAAATCTGGACTAAGCTTGCCACCCAAAGAATCTACAGCGAGATTTTTTTCCAATTTTATCGGCTCTACTCATTTAGCGTGGATGTAATGGATGAAGGGATAAGTGTTCTTGTTTCGGGCCCAAGGCAAAATCTTCTGGAGCTGTTCACTGTCGTTGTGAACAGCGTTTTTCGCGAGATATCTCCAGATGGGGACGATGAGCGGGATTTTCCTGAAGCTTTTAAGGAGCAGTTGCAAGTGTACTTTAATGACACATTGGACATTCAATCACTTTCTGAGGGGCTGCTCAGCCACCTTCTCGTGGATCGTTTTACCAATCTTTTCCAGCTCTATGATGATTTAAACAGTATGCTTCATTTAAAATTGGATGCTTAAGCACTGGTGTCAATTTCAAATGGTAAATGTATTTTTTCAGGATTTACATTTGATGACTATTCCAATTTCCTCCGGAGCTACAAGCGGAAAATGTTTGTCGAGGTGGAGCTGAATGGGAGTGCGAGCCAAGCGGATTATGACGGGATTCTTGGAGTCATTAATGGACTTGGCTACTCTACTTGTTTGCTCATGAACAGCTATGCTGATCGAGGAACTGTCATTCCACACGGTGCCTCCGTCATATATCTTCAAGCAGGACACACTGCTTTCGTCACGTCCCTCGTCACTGCCCATTTCCAGCTCTGCGCTTCGTCAGACGTGGAAGAAGCCCGGTTTGCGAAGATACTTTTCCACGCAATGAGACGGAAGCTTCCTCAGCAGCTAAGGACAGTTGAGCAGATAGGCTACACGGCCCGCCTCAACTTATGGGATGAGTTTGGTAGCGTCGGCTTTACCATCATGGTTTATACCCAACCCACCAAGTTTAATACGGAACATGTGGATTCAAGAATTACGACTTTTATACGGTCGTTTTACGACAAATATTTGAAAACTGGGGAGATCTTCCAGAAGCTGGTGGCGCCTTATGTGAAGGAAAAGGTGGATTTCTTCAGGTGCAAGCAGTTTTATGCGGGGACGTTGCTGGAAAAGGGAAGTAAATGTAGAAAGTTAAGTATACATATTCGAGGCTTTCCTCCGGGGTCTCAAGCGAAAAGCAGTGAGGACACTGAAGGTGGTGGGGACGCGAAGCCGCTGCTTCAGTATCAAACAATAGGGAAGCAAAAACTAGAGGAACTGGAGAAGAAAGGGATTCAAATTATTGATAATCTGGACCGCTTCAAGCGAAATCTGTCCTTGCGTCCAGCAGCTAATTGACTTACTTTTCATGTCGACTCGAAACATCTGTATGTTTATCAAAATATATGAATGTATTATGCGATTGATGATGTACGGAAATAAAGGCTAAGTTGATTGAAATTGTACATTTCCCAAACTTTCAAAACAATTGGATTTTGATTTTAGCTGCATTTGAAGTTTTCAAACTCATTATCCACATGAATTCTCCAATCTAGAAGACGAGTAATGTTCGAATCTGTGACTTGAAATAACAACAACAGATCAAGACTATCACACTGAAAGACTTTCAGGACAGTTTGAACAATGAATGAACCTTGAAATTAAAAAAAGTTAAGTAGGAACTAACAGAAATCGTACTGAAAATCAAGTACACTTTTGAATACATTAAATATTATATGTAGGTACACAAATGTACATAGAATCGTGTCAAGATCAAAAAGTAAGTTACTGTCATGACATGGCAGTACAAATAACAAGAGATATTTAAGTTACATTAGACAAGTTTCCTAAATGTTACTCAAAATCTAAACAGCAATGTTGGCGACAAATCTTATACCTCAGCATTCACAGAAGGCTCCTACATACTGCTCCTTAGCTTGGGATACAAGCACCCCCAAGAAATGCATAACCATTTGGCACCCATCTACGTTGATTGTAGTGGATCTAGCATTTTTTAACTTAATGAGTATATCATTCATTAAGCCAGAATAGTCTTCAAGTTGTCGAATCCCCTGCCGAAAGGATGAAACTGGAGCTTGGCTGGGCAGGATGGCTGTACAAAATCCGGATGTGGCTTGAGAATAGCTGACCATAGCATTCTGCAGCTGTTCAACTGGAGCTGGATGTTCATCCTCCTGTCGCATCTGTTGAGAAGTTCCCGCAACTGCTGGGATGGGGTCGTGGAGTGAAGCTTCAATGGGAGCACGTCCAAGCAGGCCTTCGTCGGCTTCAGTCTTGATATTCTTCATATCCACAGCTACTTCGTTAGAACGGCGGGGAACGTCGTGGTCCACATCCATCATCTCTACAGCGTGTCCTGGAGGCACGGTCGCATTGTCAGCGTTAGCTCCATTGGATAGGTCATCCGCACAGAATTGCCTCCATCGATTTCACCAGACTGGGGTTGAGCACATTGAACCTCAGCTTGAAGACTTCCATAGCCGTACTCAGCATTACCCTACAATGACAGTAAAGACCAAATAAGTTAACTCAAGATTGTAATAAACTGTGGGGACAGTTTTAAGGCAATAAGAGAAATCAGTAATTTTTCGTACATGCTCGAAGAACGTCTCAGTGTGCAACCAGTGCTGGATGTCTTCAGTGTTGAGTCCGTATCTGGCACTCTCGTTCATGTAGTCAAGCAAGGAGCTCATCCAAGCGTCCGTCCCGTAGCTGGAGTAGTTCTGTGGATTCGCCCTGAACTCGGCCATGAAGCTTAACACCATCCCTTGTCGTCGGACAGTCAGCTTTCTGGGATGTCTTCTGCTGGAACAAAAATAACAGAAAGAAAATCAAGTATTAATTAATTTGAGATGTTATATGTATGTACTATGTTTCAGTCAGCTTTTCCACCAAACTTACTTCGCTTGATGATTTGTAGCTGACTTTCTCACTGGAGCCATCTTCGAAAATTTGATGGTATCCTTTTTGTTCAATGTTCCCAACCTGCAAACAATAAATTAAAAACATGGAATTAAGTAATTGGTCAAAATAATTAGGTTTCTGAAAACTTCAGTTGAGTATTTACTTACTATCGTCGGCGTAAGAAATTGACTTTGTGGGACGTCAGCTAGATCAGGATTTCCCGAAGATTTTTGTCCACAAATTAGGATTCCCAGTCTGGAAATAAAAATCAGAAACATAAAATTAAATAATTTAAGAAGTAATTAAGTTTCCGGGAACAGGTACAATGGGTATTTACTTACTCTTGGAAATGAAGCAAAAAGAACGGTGATGAGCTTTCTGTTGTCTTCTTTTCGTTCCCAACAGGAGAATGTTCCCAGTCTGGAAATAAAAATCAGAAATTTAAAATTAAATATTTTCACAAATCACAAAGTTTCCGGGAACTTAAAATGGGTATTTACTTACTTTTGGAAATGAAGCAAAAGGACTTTGTTAGCTAAAGTGATAGCTTTTGGGAATGTTCCCAAAGTTTCCAACTCTGAAACTGGAAGTGGACTTGATACTTCTTTCAAGCTCAACGAACAAACCGAAAGTGAATGCCTAATGCAACTTTGGGTCCCCTTTTATAGTAGGCCAAACAAAGGAAAAGCTAATTTGCATAAATTTACGTAGGTCAAAGGTTGCACAAATTATGTAAATCTTACAAGCTAACAAAAGGCGGATTAAGAGATTCTTATCTTATCAGTCCCGTAAATGGGAAAAATAGTGCAAAAGTTGGAACAAAAGAAATGTGAACAAAATTTTCTTTAGAATTCCACACAGACTTATTTACATCATAATAAAGCTGACCAAGCGTTTACAAACAATAATACGGTCAAATGGGTAGTCATCACACAACCTAAATTGTCATCTTAAAGTGCCCCAACAATATTACAATTCTAATGTTCTCCAAATTCTTACACGTTCTCGTAGTGTTCCTAACATGTCATGTCCGCCACCCTTCCTGTTAAAAGTCAATTCTCCGGTTCTATTGAACCTGAATCTAAAGCAATAAATCATGTAGATTCAGCTCTGTACTCTCAAAGGCAAGTAAGAGCATAAAGTCATTCTTGTGGTTTAAGTTCGTGAAATATTTTTCAAATCAAAAGAACCTTAAATTTTCCATCTAATACAGCGGATATGAAGTAAGAGCTTGAGGAAATGTAATCAAGATGTCTGAATGAACGGAGAACAGGCTCAAATGAAGCCTTATCTTTCTCCACTCGTGCCTTTTCAGCAACGGATCTGAATGATTAAAGTAGTAAAGTGTCGATTCTCAAAAACTTTCATTATATAAGAAAGACGTCAGGAACAAAACTTCAAAGTTTACTTGCGTTAATTATCGTATATACCATGTCGTCTGCAAATAGGAGCAGGTATATGTTATGTTATGAATGTGTAAGTTGTGATTAGTGATTAAACGTACAGAATAGAAGAAACTATAGAGCATTTGATGAATACAATGATTATGCATGCCATTCTCTTACAATTAAGAAAGTTTTGGCACTTTTAATTAGTTTTGGACTTCAAAAGTACATGAGAGTTCCAAGTTATGGAGAACCTACTTGTACCCAAAAACGTATTTAGTTGAATGCAACCTTGTTGTGATGCAAATACCGTCATCAAGATCCTAATGAATTGTTGTGCGTATTTGAAAGATGTCAACAAGTAGACAAGGTAAACAGCTTTTGTGCTAAATCTATATTTGGGATGATGTATAATTTATGACGCAATAAAACCAGTGAAGCAAACAATGTGGACCTTCTCATAATGGTACTTTTAGTTTCATTTAAGGAACCTTGGGTGGCGTTCAACTTAAAAGATTTGTATTCTGTTTCTTGTGAGAAAAGTTTTAAAAAAACTGTATAACGCTAACTAAAATGTTCATTTCATATTCAACATTTGTTGTTTGAACTTGTAAATACTATATCGTTTTGGGAGGTAGGCTTTGTGTGGTGTAGCTTGCAGATACTTAACTCAAGGTTAAGATGACTTTACATAATTAACAAAATATCGTTATTTTTATTTGTTTGCTATCGGATTGGAGTAGAAAACGACGAAAATGTAATAAATCTATACTTTTAGATGGACGTATGATAACGCATGAGCGCGACATTTTTCCTACCTATAATGATAATCATTATTATAATATTGTGCAAAAATGATAATAGCGTAGAAAGCACACATAAAAAGTTTTACTGAAGTTGTTTCTAAAAATTTCAATAGCATTACATTTTATTTACATTATCATTGTACGAATGGGTGAATTCATCCACTGTTATAAAAGATTTAGTTAAAGTAATATTACAAGTAAATGTCACTTTCATTTTCTAGCTAGAAATAGGCAAACCACGGACGCTTCCCGTCTTTCTTATGCTTTTCCCTCTTTTTCTTTGCAGCCCTGATTCGCTTCTTCCTGCTTTTCTTCCTCTTCTTCCGTTTCCTCCTCGCGTGCTCTTCACTATCTTCCTCCTCCCTCTCCGAGCCTCCTTCCGTCCCCTTCTCAGAGCTTGACTCCCATTCACTGAGTTCGGAGGAAGGGGTCATGTGAACCGTTTTCTTGGACTTTCCAATTTTCTTCTCCTCTTCCTCAGGCTGATGCATCTCTTCCTCTGAGGACAATAAAGCGGTTGTGCTTTCCTCATTTCCAAGTTTCTCAGACTTGAGATGCTTATGCGCATGTCCTTTTTTCGGAACGAGAAGGACAAGTGAAGGAGTGGATGGAATAGGGACCAACTCTGATGAAACACAAGACATTTAACTCAATTCTTAAAACTAAACGAACTCTCGTTCTTGTTAAAATTCCTACTTTTTTTGCTCTTGGACTTTTTACTCTTCCTCTTCCCATATTTGGTGGCCATCGCCGATAACATGTTCTTGTGAAGGTCTTTCTCCTCCTGTCCAGCTACAAAGCAAAAAAACAATTGTTTCACTCCACCCCAAAATACTAAAAACATCCCAAAAAATTCTCCTACCATCAGGAAGATGACTTTTACTCGCTTCCAAATTCGCATCACTTTTAGCTTGAAACTTGGCCACACTTTTCCTGCCTTTCTTTTTGATAATGTGACCGGCACCCAGCTTACTCTTGACCTTGTTCAATTTTCTCATCCTTCTCTTCCCATCTTTAGAGCTGGAGCTTCTCGGAGTGGTCAGCTCAGCTTCCCTTTTCTCCTCCGCGAATTCCTCCAGCTTTGCAAGAGCTTCCTTCTCCAAGTTATGGTGATGATGATGACGATGTCGGAACGCATCGTCACTGTCATCATCCTTGTTCCTCCCTTTATGAAGGAGTTCCTTCTCCCTTGCCTTTTTCTCCAGCGCTGTTAATTGCTCATCGTCATCATCATGTCCGGTCGTGACAGCCTCCTGCGCTTGCTTCATCCATTTGCCCACATGCGAAGTTTTAACTTTGATTATAAACTGGTTAAAATTGGTGCGCTGCTTTATCGTCAAAATTTCATCTTCTGTGGGTGGCGGAATTTTTGTAAAGTATCCTCTCGACTTTCTAAAGCTTTGTGTGCCTGCTGTGACTCGAGTCATGCTGGAATCTGCTGAAACCCGGGCTGTCATCATGTCCCCCGGAGTTTTAATTTGCAATGATTCATCTTTCTGGCTTGAGTCTTCCAACATCTCGAATTCATCGACACTGTCTTCGTGACCAATTTCCTTTTGTTTCATCATCCGCTTCTTTTCCTTGATGAGTTTATTGATGTTATGGACGAAAACGAAGGCTGCCGCCGCCTCAACCACCACGAAGAGGAGGTGAAAGGAGGTGGTGATGAAGCCTTGGGTTCCCATTAGGGACCTGATTTTGTTGCACATTTTCTCCAACTTGTAGATGCAGCTCTCTTGGTTGATTCGCTCATGGAATTGGAGAGCTTTTTCCGGGCTCGCCAAAGGTTGGCCCCAGCGGTGGGCACCTTGAGCACAGTAAAGGTTCCTTACCCACCAGGGACGACAACAGGAAAACGGGATTACAGTCTCCGTCTCATCTGACTCTGATCTGGAATGAGCTAGCCCAGACATTGGATATTTTTCAAAAGCTGCTAAATAATCTTGCCAGCCATCCGCTCCGCAGCATCCCAGCTACAAGAAAGTAAATCATTTTAGTTTGGGGCAATGTGAGATTCATATTATGAAAAAAGTTGCTTACGCCAATTTGTAACGAATCCACTTCAGTAGTGAGCAACTTTTCAGTGGCACTTTCTTTTACGGTCCCCTTCTGCACCAAACTATACCACCGGATAAAGTGTTGGAAAATTACCCTAATGATTTCAATATCCTTTTCTTCGCAGCGACCTGTAAAGTGAACGGCAGCACAGATGATAAACTCAGCGAGCACAATGAATCCATCCACTGCAATATGGGTGGAAAGAAGGTCCGTGTAGCCCTGGAGGCAAGCGTTGATTCCCACACAGACATTCAAAGCGTTGAAAAAAGCGAGACAGATGAGAACCAGGCCAAAGTAGTGGACATCCGTCAATTTCGTTCGGAGAATGGGGTGGGAGCCGGGAACACTAAAGTTGTAGCCTTCACCAGGTTGTTTGAGGACTGAGTCCCAAAACGGTTTTTCGTACAAGAAGGTTTCACAAGGAGCAAAGAAAAAGTCATCCGGTTTCCCTTTCAGGCTGCTTGAGATAGAGCGCGTTCCGTTGGTGTAGTTTAGACCGTGAATGGCGTAACAGTTTGGGAGTGAAAACATTCCAATGCTGGATTTCCACGTGAGGGTTGTGTTCCCAATGAGAATAAAATAGGTGGAGCAACCCAGCGACATGATGTTAAATATGATGAAGCTGAAGTCGGGAAGGTACCAGGAGAGTCTCTCCTTTTGGTGGTCGTGGTGCCTAGACATGAAAATTAGAGATAGAAAGGAATTTTCCTCACCTTCGGGCTTAAGTGTTGTTTGTTTTTCTCACTTTTTTCTTGGTTTGTAAGCCAACTTGTTGATATCAATGTAGGGATGTCCATCATCATCAAACGCGACCAACTCATGGGCAGAGTTGACGCTGGCAGCTGAGGTTGTGTCTCGTCGTAACTCTCCGGTTTTGGTTTTGCTTGGAGATTCGCTTAGGACTGTTTTCGCGTCCACGCTTGTAAGACTTTGAGTTGCCGATTTTTTACGGCTGAGCATCTGCTTTAGTTTCAAATCGGTTTTACCCATTATGCAAATTTACTCTTGCTCATTATTCCTGTCTGTTACAATAAATTGTTTGAAGTTGAAGCATTTCCTGTTTGCAATTCAGAATATTTATTTAATTTGTAAGAGATAGTTGGCAGTTTGAGTTCATTTCCACTTCCCATGACGATGGGAATGGGAGAAGTAGGAAAATCTTTACCATATTTGGATCACGACGACCTTTTGTAGTTTATCAAAGATTTTGTATTAAAGTATGTGCATAGATTTATTATTGTTTGTAATCATTGCCTCTTTTGTATTCATTAAAGCTTCCCTATCATTTTGTACTGAAAATTTCAAACATTACACAACATAAGAATTAACATAACGCCGCAAGTTTGCATTAAGCTTTAATAAAACCCTTGTTTCTACTCAAAGTTACCAATAAGTAACCTTAACGCACTCCTTCAATCAATGGTAATCAGCATATCTGCAGTAAATCACAGTTATTCTGTGTATATTAATTCCACAGCGAAATCGGATATTCAAATAAAAGCGAACAAAAATCTTTTCATTTGCAAGTATAACTTAACGATGACTCACATAAATTTACCACTTGAAACAATCTATTGACGTCGACTTCAGCATTCGATCCTATTAGAATCATTTGATAGGAGTTGGGAAGCATTTTACCCATATTTTTTCTAGTCTGCAAATGAATGCACTCAATTTGTTTTTTCTATAAGTTCAACCTTACTTGGTTATATCAAGTCGCGGACAGGAGTTCATATAACTCATTCGACCTAATTCCATTGCGTAAAATGAGGGAATTCCTGATGATGCTTGATAATTATAATTATTTTTTAGTAAATAAATTTTGTGTATATGTTTAGTGGCCTCGTTGATGATGCTGCTGGCGCGGTATTCAGAAATGTTGTGCACACGAACAACTGAGAGCTTTGCATTTCCATTATAATTATAATGTTGTGGTGATGTGAGTTTTAATGGATTCTAACATCCGTGAAGTGCAGACGTACACGCAAAAAACTCAAGTGTTGACAACATCACAACATACCCTAAAAATTTGTCATGCATAACCATCCTTTTGTGCAAGCAATTTATGTCAATTTCCTCACAGCGGGTTTGGGTTAAGGAAGAAAAGCAGGAGAGGAAAACACTTCAGTTCAATGCACTCCATTCCATGCTGGAAACGAGTTAAGTGAAAGTCGAACGTTGAACCAAAGATGCCGTCAAGACTAGTGAGAATATTGGAACAGGAGATGACACGCTGTCAAGACTCAAGCATGACCTAAATACTAAAAGGTGTCCAGAAAACATGCGGTTCTTCTGGTAAAACATTTTCTATTGTGGTGTAGACTTAAAAGCGAACTAAATACAGCAAATTCGAGAAAATGAGGTAATTTGTACCTCAACCAGGACTTATCGCAATTTAGAAACTCCCGATGTACTTTTATTTTTATATTCTTTTATATAGAAACAATGCAATAAGTATAACCGTTACCATTTTGATAACTTTACAGCAGCCATCTTGTCCAATAGAAATTCCATTTAGTATTATTGAAAATTTGGTCTTTCTAACTTATAATCATCTCATTATTTAGCAACCAACTGAAAACGATTGTTTACTGGAACAACAATTTCCTGAGGCTTAAAAGTGAATGCTCGACACTTTTTGCTTTTAGCTTAAATACGTTGCATGTTTGTAATGAGACCACCATCAAAATAGAATCCAAAAAACTACCACTATCCCTTATTCGATTTAAGTAACACATTTTAAAGTTTCATTTACTTTCTTCAGAAAATCCATTAACTAAATTAAGAAAGCGCGTGTTCTTTTCTTGAGGTCTCATTTCAATAAGCTTTATATAAAAGCTGCTGTGTTTACAGGGAATAAAAATGACCCCAAGATCACTTTAAGAGATCTAAAAGATCTTACATCCTAATGCAACAAAATATATGAAAGAACGCTCTGTTTTCTTTGAAGAATACTCAAAACCATATCCTTACCTAATCCTAAAGAGAAACAGTGTTGCGTAACTCCATAAAATATTCTGATCTCTTATTTCCTCCTATTTTTCATCCTTAATTTAGCAATAAGCAATTTTATTATGATTTATAAAGGACATTGCTTTTTATCCCGACTAGCAGGAGCTTCTGCAAGTTATCTACGAAGTAGGTCATAGCCACAGATCCTAATGGAACGATGTCTATAGTTCAACAACCGTGCAGGACGAATTGGAAGGTTTACGATAGATATACATCCGTATATTAATCACTCTTATACGACACACATTCAGTTATTCGTTCAAAAATGCATTATCTTGCCTTCATGCGGAATTAACAAAGTGTTGTGGCAGCAAACCTAATTTGTTTGACTAAATGGTTTTTGTGTAAGTGAAACGTGTCATTTATATTGGGGCCACATAAAAACTACATTCATCATTCCAAAAAGTACGTTGGCAAACTTTACACCTTTTTACGATAGTAATGTGATTTACAATCACGAAGAATTTTTCATTTCGACGTCAAATTTTAAGTAGACAACAACAGTTTAATTTTTATTGAATATCATTTTCAAGGGTTGCTTATCGAAGGTCAACTACCGCCAAGTATCGTTTTGTATTATTATTTTTGGTACATCTACGAACGGTAGTAGTAATGATAAGGCTATTATGTTACATACCTAATTCAATACACCCAAACAATCTTATTGGCCATCATTCCCATGGAACAGATTAGCGGTTCATCCTGCTGGTTTCAATTTAATTTTTTGTTATTAATTTGTCAATCAAAATATGTTATACATATTATTAATATTTTCCTCCGAATTGGTGACTGGAATTTGCGTAACGTTTGAACTTACAAGAACACACAATCGACTGATGCTACAACGATGCCTATCTTGTTCACCGCTATTGCTCATGGAACCACAATTTTGGCCAAGTATGCTTCCTACGTAGGTAACTTTATTGAGGTCACTGAGCAAGTTATTGAAAAGATTCCTGCTGAGAATAACATGATGACTTACGCCCACTTGAACTACTTTTTCCACTACTTGATGGAAGAGAGTCTAGTCTACTTGTGTATCACTGATGATGTAATTTGCTTGAATTATTAGTTGAGGCGACCAGTGTCAATTTTATTTACTTAAAATACAAATTTGGGTTCATCTTTTTGCCCCATTATTAGGATTTTGAGCAAGCAAAAGCTTTTTTGTTTTTATCGGATATTAAGACTCGCTTTGAAAAGAAGTACGGGGCAACCTGGATTCGTGTTGCGCTACCAAACAACGCGATGAATTCGGACTTTTCCCCCGTGTTGGCTGCTCAAATGGTAAGGATGAAAACATAACATAAACATTATAATTGTTTGGCAAAAGTTAACCCCATGATTACTTCAAATTTTCTGCGGTCAGAAAAGATATTCAGGTTCTTGGGACTTGGAAGAGTTTCAAGAACAAGTTGATGAGGTCAAAAATATTATGGTTGAAAATATCGGTTAGATTAGTTATACATGCATCTTTTTGGATCGAATGGGTTTCTGCTAAGTCGCATTAAAGTCAAAATTAACTTAATTATTACGGTTTTAGAAAATATACTGTCAAGAGGAGAACATTTAGATCTTTTGGTCAAGGAGTCTGAAAATCGCAATGCAGTGGTATGTGTAATGAACATTCTTAAGTTATCATTACAAATAATTACATTATACAGGATTTATGGAATGAATATCAACATATTGTGTGATTTGTATGGAGACCGATACGTTTTCAAAATCCAGTACAAATGTAGGACATTCCCTTAGTGGGAGGATTCTCAAGTGGTATTTGATTTGTGCAGTTGTTGCTATTGCCGTGAGTTGAAATCGAATTATTTTAAAAGATGTAACATTGATTATGATGGGATAATGTAGATATTTTACTTCTGTTTCTCTAGCCAATGACATACATTTTAGTCTCTTTGTTGTGTGGAGGCTTTACTTGGAGTAGCTGCATAGGAAGTGAATAAAAAAGACGGTTATTGAAGTAGCTACGATATATGGGATACTACATTAAAATGATTAAATTGTATTAATGCAATAAACGAATTTTGCCGATAACAAAATTTTCTTAGAATTCAGCATTACAAATTGCTAATTGTATTAGCACTGCTAATTTAGCAGAGTTAGTTACGAAGTGTGGTTTTCAGATTTGAAGGATATTTGTTTAATCATGAAGCTGTAAAACAGCAACAGCAAGCTCAAAGAACTGTGAATTTGTTTAACTTCAACGTAACTAGCTTGTTATAGTATGGGAATAAATATTTGGTGACACGTAAGGTGGTAAGCAATAATCGTACTGTGGTATAATTATAATGATGTAGATGTATGTTAAATATATTTCAATGAAGAATGTTTATCACTGCATACTGCATTCTTTATTAGCAAGCATTTTAGTAAGATTCACCAATGCGAAGTTAATGTTTGTGTTGGCTCTCTTTTATAAAAGCAACATAGAATTAAAGGTGCCAGCAAACGAAATACTTCCTTTCTGCTCCTGGAAAGACATACGAATGCTTACTTTTAGAAACGTATTATACTCCCTAGGGGTAGGTAGATACGTAGAAAGTTTGAAGGTAAACGATACGCTAAATTACGCTAAGTAAAATGACATCTGGCTAATTAACAGCTTTTCGCTGCCAAAGAATTTAAGCGAGCTGGAAGAACAAATAATAATATTTTGGCTAACTTTCTCCGACAGATTTTTGCAGACATGTATGACTGACAATAATCATTTCGTTCAACGTAAATTCGGTTTAATTCAATTGAATTTTTCTGAAAGGATGTTAAACTCAAGCTGTCTGAAGGATTTCCATGTTATGTGTTTATTGTCAGCTGCAACATCGGTTGCGATATCCTTTGTTTACTTTAGTTCTTTATGAATTTGTGCTTCGGTAAGCGTAAGGTAACATTTTGTTCAATATACGCGATCATGCAGCTGCATACAATGCGAGAAGGCTCTATTTTACAGTCACTAAGCACACACTCATACTTTTGCCCATAATCATTTACATTGTTTCCTTTCCTGCTTTTCCAGACGACTGCTTTCACTTGTAAATGTTTGCTAAGGTAGATTTGTGGGCTTGGTAAATCCCAAGCCTTTTAACTGCTACCACACGCCAAAGCCAAACCACAATGCTTTTGTGTATTTTCGTTGACAATTCATTCATTTGTAATCTTAAGTTAGGATGATTTCAGAAGGCTGCGAAAGTAAATTAGGCTGCTTCGATGTAGTATTCCTGATGAATTCTGTGAAACTTTTTGTTCCGTATCCTGGCCTTGAATGCAGTAGATTGTGCACCATCTAACAATTAGAGCACTTTATAACTGCTTAATCAGAACTCCTTAACCCCAGTTGAAACTTCGTTTTGATTCGAAAGTTCTAATTAATTACGACAACTGAAGCTGCAGGAAGCTTGTCTTGTGAATATGTAGACCTTCGTTTCAAAAAGTTTTTCTACAAACTCACTTAACCGTATTTATTGTATGTAACCCAAAATTAGGTGTATGTATAATCCCACCCGATGAGATACGTTTCAAGGCCGAGTTCGTATGAATTTATATGAAAGCAAACAAGTTAACCACACAGTTGGTAGACAATGACAGATACATATATCTGGTAATTAGGAAGCGAATTCCTAATTATCACAGTTATCCATAAATTCCCAAATTGTAGCTTGGTAAAATTTGCTTCTCAAACATCATTCATTAACTATGTAGATAGACCTTGATGCGCTTCCATAATTCTTAAAACTGTTTCGTACTGCTGCAGCTGGAATCACAATCTTCATGACTGCTCCAAAATGTTTGCCTGCACAAGAACCTAAGGTGAAACCAACCACTTGAAACATTTTGATATGTACGCATTCGAGATGTTAACCAATAAGAAACTGGTTTAATCAGGTCCATGAACTTACAAACTCGATCACATGAAACGAAAGAAAAATAGATTGGCTTAAATGATAGATAAGCTATTACTGTTGACCTTTGTAATGTAAGGTCAGCAGTGCTCATACTATCAACTTGTTTTATTGTCAAATGCAAGTAATAATAAATTAATGAAACAGTGCTATTTAATTTGCAATTAAAAATTGTGGATCATTCAACAATGAGGGCATGGGTACACAAACATGTTTACGGTTTTCGTTCTAGCTGTGATTCCAATAAAATTGCAATGTAGTAGCTATATAACTTACCCATTGTACATTAAAAAATCGGTTCGGTTCTTTTACAAGCTATAAAAATTAATGGTTACTTCCAACCAAATGGGGAAAGAGACCCATTTGAGAGTTAAGCATTTCATGACAGGAAACGTTTATTTGATCTGGGTTCATATAATAACGAATTCTTCTACTTAACTTGTCATCAGATACATTCCCTACTTCAACTAACAATCATCACCGAATCAACCTTTTGAATTAAGTACTAACAGTCAGGTTACAATCATGAAGATTTTTGCGCTGGTAACAGTCCTGCTGCTTATGGCATATGCATGCCTGGTAAGTTAAAGATATTCCAAATATTTGCAAGCTGTACAGACTGCGAGACTTTTGATGATTGAATTCTAATCATAGGTGAAAGCCGCGGAACAGGCTCCTACTGGGGAAGCTGTAAACAAGGCTACCACTGGGGAACGTGCGGTAAGATTTATGAACTAAAATACTCTTGACTAATTAAATGGTGTGTAATAAACAATGAATGACCAACAGTCTGCTGCTGCTGATGGAACGGGAAATGGGGAAGCTCCGGCTCCTTCATAGTCGAAGGTATAATTCTCAGATCCATCATAGCTGGGAAGTAATGTTTGATTTAACAGACTTGGATTTATACGAAGTTGCTATAATCATTATATTTGATGTTTTGAATTGAAATGGAGAATGAATAATGTATTAAATACAAAAAAAAATACAGGAAAAAAGAAGATTATCGAATAAACATCTAATCTTTAATTTTTACTCAATTCATCTAATTGTAAAATACCTATATTAAGGACTGATTACAAATCCTTCAAACTTTAAAGTCAATAGCTAAAGATCATCGTTTTTAGCTGACAAAGAAGTGCAAGGTCGTCATAAAAATAATGCGGTGATTTGCAAAGCTCCTAATTAGTAAATCGTTTGGAATAGAATGGTACGCAGTAAATTTAATGCGTTTATCCATTATATGATCACAAACGTACACATGACTTTTGTTTCACATATGAAGACAAAAATGTAAACTAAAAGCGACGTTTGATGCAAAAATGTAGGTCGTACTAAATGAAAAATTATTGTGCGTCTTATTCCAATTAGTTGTATTCTGCAATAAGTATTAAAATCAATAATTTAATTGGGTTTTAGCGTATGACTATTTCATAAAATTGACAGTTTTTTACATTCAGTCCTGGAGATTAGACTTCTTAGGTTTTGAACATGGAGGTGTTTTCATGTTCATCTATAATTGAATTTGATGTTTCATGTGATTCTGTGACAGGGTCAATTAGTATCCTTATCAGATTGTTTTTACACTGAGAAATTTAGAACGAATTGAAATGTAGAACAATTGTATGCATAATCCAACGATCCTGAAATAAAGCTTAATATATGACGTAAACGATGTCGCACTCAAAAGATTTAAAATCTGTTAGTAGAACCGTAGGAAAGTTGACGGTTTTCTAGTAAACAGAAGAGTTCACACCACACCTACATTCCATACAGGCTTATTTGACGCTTAAGTATTATATCTGATTTTTGCAATTAACTAGGAATCAGATCAATTAAAATGTTTTTTAGGTTTCAGAAGATTGGGAATTGCGAAAAAAAATTCCACCAGAAAGTACACATTGCTGGTGTGTATCTCAGTAATAGAATGTGGATAAACGTTTGTTTAAAAAGTTCTAATATTTATTTATTTCAGTTACGTTAGTTTTTACAAATGTACTTGTATCAATTTCTATATTTGTGGATGAATGTGACGGTTGTGAAGCGGAATCAGCTTTCTCAGCGGTACTGGAATCATTTTGGATTTTGCGTCTGACTTCACCTAATCGTTCAGCTAAGACTGTCAAAGAAGCGAAAAGCATTACAAAGGTTAAAAATAATAAATTTTTGGAATTCTTGAATACGTAGCAAGAGTTCACTCCTTACCACGAAAAACTGTGTAGTTTTGCTCCAGTTTGGTTGATATAGATTGTTTACAAACATATATAAGAAATATTAAAGCAGCGCTTCCAATTGCGTCAATACTTTGTATAAATAAAAGTACTTTTGTGGTGACGCTGGGTGCTTCTCCAGCCTTTGGTTCGTTTTGACACAGCCATATGACAAGATGGACTATCCAGCTAACACTCATTACCACAAAAAGCTTCATGTAAAGCTGGAAACTACATTACATAATGAAAAAAGGAAACACTCATTCTTGTACCATTCACTAGACTTATATTAACATGAACTGAAAATTCGTACCTAGAAGCTTCCTTCTTTCCATGTTTTCGAATAGATGTAATGTAGTTTCCAGCTTTACATGCCAAGCTTTTTTGTGGTAATGAGTGTTAGCTGGATTAGTCCATCTTGTCATATGGCTGTGTCAAAACGCAACCAAAGCTGGAGAAGCACCCAGCGTCACCACAAAAGTACTTTTATTTATACAAATATTGGACGCAATGGGAAGCGCTGCTTTAATATTTCTTATATATGTTTGTAAACAATCTATATCAACCAAACTGGAGCAAAACTACACAGTTTTTCGTGGTAAGGAGTGAACTTTGCTACGTATTCAAGAATTCCAAAAATTTATTATTTTAACCTTTGTATGCTTTTTCGCTTCTTTGACAGTCTTAGCTGAACGTTTGAGTTGAAGTCAGAGGCAAAATCCAAAATGATTCCAGTACCGCCTGAGAAAGCTGATTCCGCTCACAACCGTCACATTCATCCACAAATATAGAAATTGATACCAGTACACTTTGTAAAAAACTAAACGTAACTGAAATAAATAAATATTAGAACCTTTTTAAACAAACGTTTACACATTCTATTACTGAGATACACCTCAGCAATGATGTACTTTCTGTGTGGAAATTTATTTCGCGATTCCCAATCTTCTGAAACCTATACAAACATTTTAATTGATCTGATCCTAGTTAATTGCAAAAATCAGATAAATACTTCAGCGGTCAAATAAGGTTGTATGGAATGTAGGTGTGGTGTGAACTCTTCTGTTTACTAGAAAATCTTTAACTTTCGACGGTTCTGCTTTCTGCTAACAGATTTGAGTGCTACATCGCTTATGTGATATATTAAGCTTTATTTCAGGATCGTTGGATTATGCATACAATTGTCCTACATTTCAATTCGTTCTAAACTTCTCAGCGTAAAAAATCTTGATATCTGATAAGGATACTAATTGGCCCTTTCACAATCACATGAACATCAAATTCAATTATTGATGAACATGAAAACACCTCCATGTTCAAGTCTCAACCTAAGAAGTCTAATCTCCAGGACTGAATGTAAAAAAACTGTCAAATTTATGAAATAGTCATACGCTAAAACCCAATTAAATTATTGATTTTAATACTTATTGCAGAATACAACTAATTGGAATAAGACGCACAAAATAATGTTTTCATTTAGTACGACCTACATTTTTGCATCAAAAGTCGCTTTTGTTCTACATTTTCGTCTTCACATGCTGAAACAAAAGTCATGTGTACGTTTGTGATCAGGTAAAGGATAAAACGCATTAAATTTACTGCGTACCATTCTATTCCCAAACGATTTACTAATTAGGAGCTTTGCAAATCACCGCATTATTTTTATGACGACCTTGCACTTCTTTGTCAGCTACAAACGATGATCTTTTAGCATTTTACTAACTACTGTCGACGGTTCCTTTACCTAAATAAACATATATCCTAACTTTTAAATGTTTAAATAAATTATGTTTCGTATGACTTTAAAGTTTGAAGGATTTGTAATCAGCCCTTAATTAGGTACTTTTCAGTTAGATGATCGAGTGAAAAATTAGAGATTTTGATATTTATTCGATAATCTTTCGATTTCTTATATTTTTTGTATTTAATACATTATTCAATCTCCATTTCAATTCAAAACATCGAATATAATGATTATAGCAACTTCGTATCAATCCAAGTCTGTTAAATCAAACATTACTTCCCAGCTATGATGGATCTAAGAATTATACCTTCGACTATGAAGGAGCCCGGAGCTTCCCCATTTCCCGTTCCGTCAGCAGCAGCAGACTGTTGGTCATTCATTGTTTTATTATACAACATTTAATTAGTCAAGAGTATTTTTAGTTCATAAATCTTACCGCACGTTCCCCAGTGGGAGCCTTGTTTACAGCTTCCCCAGTAGGAGCCTGTTCCGCGGCTTTCGCCTATGATTAGAATTCAATCATCAAAAGTCTCGCAGTCTGCTACAGCTTGCAAATATTTGGAATATCTTAACTTACCAGCATGTATTTGCAATAAGCAGCAGTACTGTTACCAGTGCAAAATCTTCATGATTGTAAACCTGACTGTTAGTACTTAATTCAAAAGGTTGATTCGGTGATGATTGTTAGTTGAACTAGAATGTATCTTGATGACAAGTTAAGTAAGTAGAGAATTCGTTATTATATGCCAGATCAAATAAAACGTTTCCTGTCATGAAAATGCTTAAACTCTCAAATGGGTCTCTTTCCCATTTGGCTTGGGAAGAACCATTAATTTTTATAGCTTGTAAAAGAACCGAACCGATTTTTTAATGTACAATGGGTAAGTTATAGCTACTACATTGCCAATTTTATAGAATCACAGCTAGAACGAAAACCGTAAATATGTTTATGCCCCCATGCCCTCACTGTTGAATGATTCACAATTTTTTAATTGCAAATTAAACAGCACTGCTTCATTAATTTATCATTACTTGCATTTAACAATAAAAACGGTGATTAGTATGAGTACTGCTGATCTTACATTATAAAGATCAACAGTAATAGCTTATTATCTATCATTTATGCCAACCTATTTTTCTTTCGTTTCATGTGATCGAGTTTGTAAGTTCATGGACCTGATTAAACCAGTCTCTTATTGGTTAATATCTCGAATGCGTACATTTCAAAATGTTCCAAGCGCTTGGTTTCCACCTTATTAGGTTCTTGCTGCAGGCAAATATTTTGGAGCAGTCATGATCATTGTGATTCAGCTGCAGCAGCTACGAAACAGTTTTAAGAATTATGGGAAGCGCATCAAGGTCTATCTACATAGTTACATGAATGATGTTGAGAAGCAAATTTTTACCAAACTACAATGTCAGTCAGTGTTCAGACCATAAATATATGGTCCCGGACCATATATCATTATGGTCTAGCCAGGACCATTTAATATATATGGTCCCGGACCATCAGTATATGGTCCGATCATAATATATGGTCCGGGACCATAAATATATATGGTCCAAATCACCAAAAATGGCGTTTTTGGTTTCAAAAATTTTGTAACAAGAATTGTGAAGGCAGTAACAACAATTAAAAATCTGAATTATCAACTTCATAAAATTTAAGATTTTTTCACCGTGCTGATTTTTTTTTCTACCGTGCTTTTTTTTAGAAATTGAATTTTTGAAGTTTTTGAACCGTTTTTGGACCATATATTTATGAGTTCCCCGGACCATATATTAATGGTCGCGACCATATATTAATGTTCGGACCATATATATGGGCGGACCATATATTAATGCGTCCTGGGCTAGACCATTATATATTGGTCCGCGGACCATATATTAATGGTCCTAGCTAGACCATATATATATGGTCCGGGACCATATATTATGGTCCGGACCAATGAACACTGACTGAATGTAATTTGGGCATTTATAACTGTTGATAATTAGGAATTCGCTTCCTAACTTACCAGATATATGTATCTGTCATTGTCTACCAACTCTGTGTGGTTAACTGTTTGCTTTCATATAAATTCATACGAGCTAGGCCTTGAAACGTATATCTCATCGGGTGGATTAGTACATACACCTATTTTGGGTTACATACAATAAATACGTTAAGTGAGTTTGGTAGAAAGACTTTTTGAAACGAAGGTCTACATATATTCACAAGACAAGCTTCCTACAGCTTCAGTTGTCGTAATTAATTAGAACTTTCGAATCAAAACGAAGTTTCAACTGGGGTTAAAGTGAGATCTGATTAAAGCAGTTATAAAGTGCTCTAATTGTTTAGATGGTGTATAATATACTGCCATTCAAGGCCAGGATGCGGAACAAAAAGTTTCACAGAATTCATTTTAGGAATGACTACATCGAAGCAGCCTAATTTACTTTCGCCAGCTTCTGAAATCTTCTAACTTAAGATAAAAAATGAATGAAATTGTCAACGAAATACACAAAAGCATTGTGGTTTGGCGCGTGTGGTAGCATTTAAAAGGCTTGGGGATTCACCAAGCCCACAAATCTACGCTTAGCAAACATTTACAAGTGAAAGCAGTCGTCTGGAAAAACAGGAAAGGAAACAATGGTAAATTATTATGAACAAAGTATGAG
>LJIJ01001671.1:0-38749 GCA_001718145.1 Orchesella cincta
CAAATTCGCAATTAGTTAATTAGGCAAGATTTTTTTCCCGCCCGCTAATCATGTCAGGAGTTGCACATCACATCCACATTCCGTTGCAAACACGTCGTTGGAATGTCTCAGAAGGTCAAAATCATCATTAAAATTTTATGTATGGTAATTAGTTACTATAACTTGTTTATTCATAAACAATGTCCATGTAATGAAACTGATGGGTTTTACTAACTTCCTTACATCATTCTGTATTTCAATGTTTTAAAATAAATTTGAATGACATGTCAATATTATGTTATTGTTAATATTTGACTTTCCACGTATGGTAGGCATTTTAGGCTAGTTGTGAAAAAGTATAATATTTTTTATCTCGAATTAGTATATTATGCAGTGATTCCCGAAAATTTTTAAAAATAATGTTTTTAGAAAAAGCATCATGTTACATGAAAATGTTAATAGTGAAATAAACATATCAAAATTTAATAAAGGTGGTCTTCAGATTAATAGAAAGTTTGAATAGAGAAGGGAAAAGCAATAATGAGTGAGATTTTATACGAAGTAGGAAATTGAGTAATCTTGATTTTAAAAAACGTGGTATACATTTAAAGGATAATGCAGACAGATAACATGTGAGACACGAACTTGTTTTTACATAGAAAGTGACTGTTAAAAGTTGTTAACAACCCACCAAGTCGAAAGTTGCTTTGTTAAAAACGTTGCTCATTTAAGCTACTCTCCATTGCAGAAGCAGCATTTTCTTTGGCTTTTGAATGTTGTACAGCGTATTAGATCGTGATGAACAATAAAACAAAAATGTTAATCAAGCTCAGGTGCCACTCACGTTCCATTCCATGTTCCATTCCTTAGAATGTGCAATATGCATGGTTAAAGTTTTGCATACATTAGACATCTATCTGGTAAATCTGTGGATGCATTTAGAACAAACTCCATTTCTATATCTAGAGACTGGAAAAATGTTTATTTTGAGTGGAAATGTTTAAATGCAACTTACAAAAAATAATAACTTAATTACTAAATAAGTTTTTGCTCAAGTTTCTTGGAATTCATTTACCATTTCCTGGAAGAAGCCTATCTGGGAAAGTGACCAAATATTGGAGAAATCCTCATTGAATTCTGGGGATAAGCTTTAACGCAATTATTTGTGAGCCTTGTTTACTTTGTGGTGAAACTGCAGTGATTTTCAACTCTGATGGAACTGTAATCAAAAGGAAGTGTTCTGATACTCATCTTCAGTTTAGTTTTCAGCATTTGTTCAGCTGCTTCAATGATATTTTAGGAATGACAACACCAAGCGTTTGGAATTTTGAGAAGGGGGATGTGGAGTTTCTGTTCTGAAAACGGTGCAAGCTACTCCTGAGCTCGTTGCAATAGTTTACTCCAAATTGGAGAAGTTGGGTGCCCTCGTCAATGGAAAATTGATGGAGGGGGACAGGAAATACAAGAAAGATAATCTTATAACTGTCTGGATCCCCGGCTCTTTTGGAATTTTTCGAACGCCAAAATAGAACTACAAAAGGTCCCGTCCGAGACACCCCACGATTTTAATTTTGTGTTTGAACTCATTTTCTGATGCACCCTTTCCTGTGATAGAGAAGCTGACAATTAGAAAACGAATTCAAATCGAGGTTAATTATTCCCAATAAAAATTCTTAACCTACATACCAGATTGAAGTTATAAATCTCAACTGCTGCTTACTACCTTTCGTTAGAAAAATATTCAAACAAAAAGTTGTAGTGGAAGAGCTTTTTAATTACAAATTATGTCAATATAAGCTTGCTTTCATTTCGAAGGAACTGCGTATAACCGTCTTTGGCCATAATGTCCTTTTTGTTGATTGGAATGAAAAAGAGAGTAACACTAAATTTATGTGACGTCAATTTGTCTTTCCAATGGAAAAATGACATGCAATTCAATTTCAAATTTATAATTGACCAAATTAAAAAAGTTTCAATTTTTGGGATTCTCTAGCTCTTACAGAACATAAACGTAAGCAGTAGCAGCGTAAAGGAAAATTCATAAAGAACATATGAAAGTAAGTCACGATGATTCTATCATAAAACATAAGCATCGGCGAACCGTGTTGAGTTTTTTCTTAAACAATGAATTAGCTTCAACCAATTTAGCATGAGGTATTTAACAAAAATTGTAGGGGTTCCTCTTCAAAATCTTTTCGCAAACCCTGAAATTTATTCAATTACGTCATGTTCATTTCATTACACAAAATCACATTGTCCTTTGGTTACGTATGCACTATGATTTTATGGGTAAAGTTAATTACATACATTAAAACCTTAACGAGGGATATGGAAGTTATAGTAATTTGGTTTGGGGATCCGACCTAATTTTTTGGAGTATATAACGCCGATCCAAACTGCCGTTGTGACACGTCAGCAATAATATCTTTCGTAATCCTAATCTTGATGGGTTTCTATCTATAATTTATCTTCATTTGTAGCTGAGACATGGAGCTGGCAAGTTTGTCCCTCCAACTATCCTAGATAGCTACATCATCGTCGTCACAGATTGTGGGAGTTTCTGACTGTAAATTCTCATTAAATTTGTGTTTATTGAATTCATTCTAAAGCATTTAGACGACTTCTGCTACATTTTTGGAACATTCCCACCAGCAAGTCGTAATTCACTTCAACCGCTGGCAAGACATAACGTCCACAAAGACCAGAATTTTGGGTAAGTACCACCTCCATTGGCTATTGGTGTTGCAAAGGAATTTTTGGAGGCCTAAGTTATAGATTCTAATACTATTTGTTGAAACTTTTCTTACAGTACTCTGTAATCAATGAAATATACGTATGTTCCTAGTAACCAGGTGGTAGCGAGATAATAAGGATGAAGGTGGAAGGCAGTTTCCTGTAAAGCTTGTAAATGCCTGGTAAGTCATCCATACAAGAAGATAAATATTTTATGGGTTAAATATGTTTAAAGAAACAACCATCGTCAATAAACCATTATGTATGGATGACTTACCAGGCATTTACAAGCTACAGAAACTGGCCTTCACCTTCATCCTTATTATCTCGCTACCACCTGGTTACTAGGAACATACGTATATTTCATTGATTACAGAGTACTGTAAGAAAGTTTTAACAAATAGTATTCGAATTTATAACTTAGGCTCCAAAAATTCCTTTGCAACACGAATAGCCAATGGAGGTGGTACTTACCCAAACTTTTTGTCTTTGTGGACGTTATGTCTTGCCAGGGTTGAAGTGAATACGACTTGCTGGTGGGAATGTTCCAAAAATGTAAGCAGAAGTCGTCTAAATGCTTTAGAATGAATTCAATAAACCACAAATTTAATGAAAATTTACAGTCAGAAACTCCCACAATCTGTGACGACGATGATGGTAGCTATCTAGGATAGTTGGAGGGGACAAACTTGCCAGCTCCATGTCTCAGCTTACAATGAAAGATAAATTATAGATAGAAACCCATCAAGATATGGATTACGTAAGATATTATTGCTGACGTGTCACAACGGCAGGTTGGATTCGGCGTTATATACTACATTTAATTAGGTCGGATCCCAAACCAAATTACTATAACTTCCATATCCCTCGTTAAAGGTTTTAATGTATGTAATTAACTTTACCCATAAAATCATAGGTGCATACGTAACCAAAGGACAATGTGATTTTGGGTGATGAAATGAACATGACGTAATTAAATAAATTTCAGGTATCGCGCAAAGATTTTGAAAGAGGAACCCCAACAATTTTTTTTTTAAACTCATGCTAAAATTGTGAAGCTAATTCCATTGTTTTTAAGAAAAAAACTCAACACGGTTCGCCGATGCTTATGTTTTATGATGAAATCATTCTGACTTACTTTCATACGCTCTTTATGAATTTTCCTTTACTCTGGCTACTGCTTAACGTTTATGTTCTGTAGAGCTAAGAATCCCAAAAATTGAAACTTTTTTAATTTGTCAATTATAAATTTTGAAATTGAATTGGGCATGTCATTTTCCATTGAAAGACAATATGATCGTCACATAAATTTAGTATTTACCCTCATTTTCATTGCAATCAACAAAAGGGATATTATGGCCAAAGACGGCATAAACGCATTTTCTTCGAAATGAAAGCAAGCTTATATTGACATAATTTGTAATTAAAAAAGCTCTTCCACTACAACTTTTTTGTTTGAATATTTTTCTAACGAAGGTAGTAAGCAGCAGTTGAGATTTATAACTTCAATTTGGTATGTAGTTAAGAAATTTTTTTGGGAATAATTACCTCGATTTGAATTCGTTTCCGAGTTGTCGGCCTCTCTCTATCACCAGGAAAGGGTGCAATGAGAAAATGAGTTCAAACACAACATCCAAAATGGTGAGGTGTCTGGATTAGGACCTTTTGTAGTTCTATTTGGGTTCGAAAATTCCAAAAAGAGCGGGGATCCAGACAGTTATAAAGATTATCTTTCTTGTATTCCTGTCCCTCACATCAAATTTTCCATGACGAGGGCACCCAACTTCTGCCAATTTGGAGTAAACTATTGCAACCGAGCTCAGGAGTAGCTTGCACCGTTTCAGAACAGAATCTCCCCAACCCCCTTCTCAAAATTCCAGACGCTCAGTGTTGTCTTTTCCTAAAATTTCATTGAAGCAGCTGAACAAATGCTGAAAACTAAACTGAAAGATGAGTATCAGAGCACTTCCTTTTGATTACAGTTCCATCAGAGTTTAAACTCAGTGCAGCTTCCCCGGAAAGTAACCCAGGCCTCACAATAATTGGTTTAAAAGCTTATTCCCAGAAATTTAATGAGGATTTCTCCAATATTTGCTCACTTTCCAAGATAGGCTTCTTTCAGGAAATGGTAAATGAATTCCAAGAAACTTGAGCAAAAACTTATTTAGTAATTAAGTTATTATTTTTTGTAAGTTGCATTTAAAACATTTCCACTCAAAATAAACATTTTTCCAGTCTCTAGATATAGAAATGGAGTTTGTTCTAAATGCATCACAGATTTACCAGATAGATGTCTAATGTATGCAAAACTTTAACCATGCATATTGCACATTCTGAGGAATGGAACATGGAATGGAACGTGAGTGGCACCTGAGCTTAATCAACTTTTTTGTTTTATTGTTCACACGATCTAATACGCTGTACAAACATTCAAAAGCCAACTGCCAAATTTACATGAACAACGTTTTAACAATGCAACTTCTCGACTTGGTGGGTTGTTAACAACTTTTAATTTAACAGTCACTTTCTATGCTAAAAACAAAGTTCGTGGTCTCACATGTTATCTGTCTGCATTATCCTTTAAATGTTATACAACGTTTTTTAAAATCAAGATTACTCATTTTCCTACTTCGCTATAAAATCCCACACTCAATTATTGCTTTTCCCTTCCTCCATTCAAATTCTATTAGAATCTGAAGACCACTTTATTAAATTTTGATGTGTTTATTTAACTATTAACTTTCAAGTAACAGCGATGCTTTTCTTGTAACTATTTTTTCGGGAATCAAGGCATAATATACAATGTCAAGATAAAAAATGTTTTACCTTCACAATTAGCCTAAAATGCCTGCCGCAAACATTGCACTAAGTCACAAATTAATACCAATACCACCAAATAACAATGTGCATCAAATTTACATGTAAAACAACTCGGCTCAAAATACGCAGAATAATTTAAGGTAAGATTGAGTGAAAATGCTGACAATGTATTCATTTCACAGCGGACATTGCTTTAAATATCAAACCAAGCTACACTTAACTAATTACCCATTACAACTAAAATTTAAAATTGATGATTTTGAGCTTCTCGACAGCGCTTCTCAATGATGAGCTCTGGCAACGCGAATGTCGCGGTCTGTGATCGCTGCGCACATCCTGCACCCATATTCAGAAAAATCTTGCACTAATTAACGTAATGGAACTTCACTAAACCTCACCATCATATAAAATGATGTTCACGCCGCGTCTCTCTTAACATATTTATTAGAACATTTCCTGACCTACAATATTAAGACCCAAAAGTGTCTGCTTATAAGCGTCCCTATCCACAATGAATACAAAATTTTAGTTTTGCGACTAGACCGTATATTACACCATTTTTTTCCTAATTTGCTACCAGCAGAATGCCTTTGTAAAGAAATATGTTTACAAGAACCCGTTCGAACACTGCATTTAATATATAGCTGCAGGTATGAATTCTCCGTACCGTTAATTGAGGCACATGATTTTGCTCCATATGTCAGCGTGCAGCGCACATCAACGACCCGCAACTTCGCGTGTGCAGTCCTCAATCATCTCGCGGAACGCTTCTTCAGAAGCTCACAAACTCTCATCCACTCTTAAATCTTTTTAGTGTACATGGTCAATTAGTTAATATGCTACTTGCTTTATATTTGAAGGCAATGTCCATGCGTAAATGAAACTTGGTCAGTTTTTACTTATACTCCTTAAATTATTCTGGATCTTGGACATTTTAAACATGTAAATTATGAATCACGAGTTATTGTCGGTTGGTATTAGGTAATATCTTATCGGACCGTTATACAATCGTTTCTTGGCATGACATTTTGAGAGTGTCGTCTAGAAGTTGGATCATCACACAGGTAAACGAACACTCTCTTTACTCCTTCTGGACATGTATCTTAGCTCAGTGCACTCTGATTCAAAATAGAGCTTACAAGGAATAAGGGGTCGTCCCCCTCGTTACTCCGAACAAGGTTTACCATAAAGGTTACGATATAGAAACACATCAAAATAATAAACAGTGCGGTCCTTCAGATAATAGAAATTCTTGATGGAGAAGTGAAAAGCCAGTAATGAGTGTGCCCGGATTTATTACGCAAGTAGACCGCAAATTGAGTAATCTTGATTTTAAAAAACGTGGTATACATTTAAAGGATAATGCAGACAGATAACATGTGAGACCACGAACTTGTTTTTACATAGAAAGTGACTGTTAAATTAACCCAAAACAAAAAAATGTCACTATTGAACGTCGTTAACAACCCACCAAGTCGAAAGTTGCATTGTTAAAACGTTGTTCATGTAAATTTAAGTTAATCGCCATTGCAGAAGCAGAATTTTCTTTGCTTTTGTATGTTGTACAGCGTATTAAACCGTGATGGACAATAAAACAAAAATGTTAATCAAGCTCAGGTGCGCACCACGTTCCCATTCCATGTTCCATTGCCTCAGAAGATGGTGCAATATGCCATGGGGGTAAAGTTTTGCATGCCCATTATACATCTGGCAAATCTGTGGACGCATTTAGAACAAATTCCATTTCTATATTTAGAGACTGGAAAATGTTTCACCCATCCAAGTGATAGAGAGGGTGAAAATTCGGAAAGAAATTCAAATCGAGGTATTTATTCCCAACAAATTCTTAATCACATATCAAATATAAGTTATAAATCTCAACATGTGTTTGATTTCTAAGAGAGCATGAAAAAGAGAAAGGACTCACTACCATCTTTGTAAGAAACAAATTCAAAGACAGAAATTGTAGTGGAGGAGCCTTTTAATTTGCGAATTATACCGAGATAAGCTTTCCTTCAATTCAAATGAGCTGAGCAAAGCCAATTGATATCAACTCACCAGATTACTACTGGTAAAGAGTAACATAAAAAGGTTTAGTTGAAGGTGAAATCTATTGGCAAGCCCTTCATTTCTCGTTTTCAGATAAAGGATGAATATCCTTGACTTCGTGTTTGGCTGCAATATTCCATTTGTTGATTGGCATGAAAATTAGAGAGACTACTAAAATTATGTTTCGGTTATTCAAATTCACGTTGCTGTCTTTCCAACGGAAAATGATTTGTAGCGCAATTTCACAATTTATTATTAATCAATTTCAAAAAGCTTTTAAAGTTTGGATAAGCTACGGAACTACGGAACGTAACAGTAAGCATTTACGCAAAGTAAACTTCATAAAGTGCATATGCAAGTAACTAATTGTGATTCTAACATATAACATAAGCATCGGCGAACCATATAGAATTATGTTCCTAAAGAATGGATTAGCATGACATTTAGTGTTTTTAAAAAATGTAGTGGTTCCTCTGTTAAAATTTTTGCGTAACACATGAAATTTATTCAATTACGTCATGTGAATTTCATCACTCTAAATCACACTGTCCTTGAGTTACGTATGCACCTACGATTTTATGGCTAAAGTTAATTACAGGCATTACAACCTTCACGAGAGATCGAGAGATATGGAAGTAATAGTAATTTAGCTTGGGGATCCGACCAGATTCAACTTCATGTTAACTAAGAACTGTTAACGCCCAACCCCCCTAACTTCTTGGAGTAGATTACGCTAACCAAAACCACCGTTGCGACACGTCAGCAATAAAATCTTGCGTCATCCTCATACTGATGGGTTTCCATTTATAATCTATCTTCATTTGTAGCTGAGACATGGAGCTGACAAGTTCGTCCACTCCTATCTTCCTTGAACTACCCTAGATAGCTACCATTACCATCGTCACAGATTGTGGGAGTTTCTGACTGTAAATTCTCATTAAATTTGTGGTGTATTGGAAGAATTCTAGAAAATTTAGACCCTTTTTGCTACATTTTGGGAACATTCCTACCACCAATTCAAATTTATTTCCACCCTGGCAAGTAAATACTTCCACGAAGACCAAAATTTTGGGTAAGAACCACCTCCATTGGCTATTGGTGTTACTAAAAGTTTTTGGAGTTTAAGTTATAAATTCTAATGCTATTTGTTTAAATTTTCTTGCAGTACTCTGTAATCTACGAACTATACATCTTTTCCAGGTATTCAGGTGGTAGCGAGATAATAATGATGATGGAAGGCAGTTTCTTGTAGCCCGCAAATGAATAGTAAGTCATCTAAAATTATATACTCATCCATACAATATGGTTTTATTGATTATGGTTGGTTTTATAACATATTTAAGCATATTTATTTTATTTTCATGACAGTACGGATACTACGCCCCATTCTCCACGGACGTTATCTATCTATATGCCACCTTTAAAACGGTTCTTCCAGATCATCCCATATTTGTCTTCAGTTCATGTGATATACTCAGTTGGAAATCAATGAACGTGAAGGAGGTGGCTCGTTTTTTATTCTCATCCCAATTTTTAACCAACTATTCAAGGAGTTCGCCCTGGCGATTACAAAATAAGTGGTTCTGACATGGCGTTCCTTTCAGCAACTTCAATGTGAGTTTATAATAAATAAGTTATACAGAAGTAATTTAAGTTATTAGTTTGGCTATTCGTCAAATGTTAACGTTTATTTATTTCCAAAATGTTTAGGAGGAAGGTGGAAGTTTTTAACAACATTTTGGGAGCAATTTTCTACTATGTGGAAGGGAGCGAGCATGTTCTACTTTCCGTCTAGACCACCTGCCGACAATGTGGACCAGATTCACCTGCAAACACCTCATCTTTCCGGTATTTATTGAGCGTTTTCATTTTATATTTCATAGGTTAAGTTAGTTCCGTAAGTCAACATAATACCCTACATACTACTGTCGTAGTTTGCATACTCATTCCATTCCAAACACTGTGAAATGGTATTGTTTAAGTGCAGGAAGAAGGGGCAACGTAGATTATCCTGCACTATTTTGATATAGTTTACAAGGGATTTATTATCGGCTAATAATCTTTTTTGAAGTCATTGCGGGGTTTTTGTTTTGGTTTAACTGGAAAGTTGAAGAACTACAATATTTTGATCGACGTAAACTCGTAAAATAAGTAATAGTTCTTAACGCGGGCAACGTCTAGTAAGAAACTGAAATTTAAAAATTGAATGTATCAAAGCCACCCACATAAGTTTTACTGTATTAGGAACATGCAAAGGTATGACATTGTTCAAAAATTAAAAACATTGCTGAAACAAATCATTTTTATAAATTATTAATCCAATTTTAGTAGAAATAATGTAATGTTTAAATTCCGAAACTTTTAGAAATTAAATTTTACTCCACATTTATGGCGATTTTACTAGCTCTGCTTGATTTTGGGATCATTGCAGACTTGAGTCTTCAAAATTAAAAAAAACGCATTAATTGCTTAAATGAAAGTTGATAATTCGGGTCAAGAACAGTTGGTTTAATTAGATTTGACAGAATATCATCAAGTTATTCCTTGTTAAAGTACTTGAAATATGAAGGTCAATGAGGATCGCTCGGATTTCATTTACTTACTTATAAATATAAGGTTACCAGTTTTTTCATAGCTATGTCCTTGGATTTGATTACCAACGAATTACTAATACATCGTTTAATTTTGATTCTGTACGTTTAACTGCCCATCTATTCAAATGTACTGAATAGTTTCTTATTCCATTGGGTTCATAATGAGGTATGAGTGGAAGTGAAACATTTAATTTAAAAGCTTAATTACATCGACCTTAAAACTCAGGTCTAAAATCGTTTTGTGAGCCTTTACTCGCAGAACTTCTGAGTGTAGTTAAGTATCATAGGCAGTTAATTTTATAGAAACGTCTGACGTTAAAAGTACAACTAAAAATCCCAGATTTTTTTTTGTTTTGCGCCGAGACGTGATTCTCCGGAAGCATAATGGCTAAGGCAGTCTTTTGGCGGCTGCTTTTGTATATAAAGTTTCAAAACGTAACGTTTATTTGAAAAGGTATCTCTCATGAACATTTTCATACTCTTTGAATTTTCAACTGAAGTAATAATCGTCCCAGTTTTTATCCATGTAATGTTAAATGTTAAACAGGATTTTTTCTAATTGAGTTGGTCTTGGATACAGCGTACCAGAACCTTCGAATAGGCACAAGTCGATTTTTCGAAGGAATTGTAATATCTCTGTGATTTCGTCTTATGTTCAGTTACGGGATAAGCCTTAACTGAAGATCTTTTACTAGAGCACAATTTTCAGTAACCTATTCTCTCTCTCTTTGAATCCAGTCAAGTACAGCATATTGCGTGTTTAAGCTTTTCAACAAGGAATTTGAACTGCTATTGAAAGAGTGACTTAGTAGTTAAATAAACGTTGGGTTCGTTGCCATTTTAACTTTATTTGGACACAATGTAGCTGACCAAACCGTTAGAAGCGTATGCGTTAATTTGCAAGATCAAACCAAACCTTGATGATTAAATTTCCATAAAAATTGTTTACCTAGATATAATAAAGTTTTGTACCGCGCATGAATAGACCAGCATTTAAAAAACATTCGAGACAGGGTGGGTAGGTGCTAGACGTTTCTTAAATAACAACAGCTATTTCATTGCTAATAAACAAATATGAAGGCTTCATTGTAAAATGTATTGTGATGAAGTTCTAAAAAATAAAACTCCGTATACAAGCTTTGGTGCAGGGTTCAGAATGATGCTTCATTAATGGCTTTGTCATTGATCGTTTTGGCTTTCAAAAGCAGAACATATCGTTGTACATGAGTAAAATTGTTTGAAAGGATCTGGGCTTTCAGAAAACAATCCAATAGCAAATAAATTAATATTAAGGTAGGTGTACACTTGTGTTGTAATGAGTGCATCAGCAGAATCAATGGATGGTCTCAGGTTTAGATTTGAATTAGAAGAATTGCTGGTAAACATATCCTGTCAAAAATTTTTGAGTATGTAGGGTTTGAGTATAAGTTGTATTTAATTTTTATCTCTTTAAACGTGCAAAAGGTATTGCACAGTTTTAAATGCAAAAACGTTACTAAAATAAAGTATTCTACCGACTTATAAAATGAAATATAGACAAATTTTGAAATTACAGTTTACAGGTACAACCAGAAGAATTACGCGTTTAGCATTAGCTTAAATTGCAGCAATCAAAGAAGCTGTTTATTTCAGACGGTTGAATGAGTATTCAAATAGTGAAACCTTATCTTATTAGTTGACATTGAACTGATTATTCGGCAAAAAACCATTAGCTGAATTATAACTGTTAGAACTTGAATCCACAACTGCTTTGCTTAGTTGTTTAACCGGAACTATGCAATATGGATCTGAAAAGCTTATTTCGAATTTCACAACGTAAGCTTTTCCTTATCGACCAGATATAAGCGTTGAGGAAATTGTCAAAAAGTATCATTTAGATAGAAATGTGCCTGGTTGTACAATTCTATGTATTGTGATTGTCTAAAAGGTCTCAACTTTTTTCCACGATCTTTTTCTTAGTCTATTTGTGTAAATGAAATTAGAACCCAGCCTCATTATGTTTGAGACTAAAAGATGTTTGGAATTTAACAATTCTGACAAATTTCGATGGCGATGGTTACTCCAGGATTCAGATTAAAATACATTTAACTTTAGCTCATATGCAATTGCAGTTTATTTTGTCATTGCAAGTGAATGTCTACCTCATTGATAAATGTATTGTCAGTGAAGTTAATCACATTTATGCAGGATTTCTAATACCATCTAAGGGATCCCTCGAAAACATTTTTAACTCTTTGCAATAATCGTCCCAGTTTCGGTACATGTAATTTTAAATGTTAGACTAGAATTCTTCCGATTGAGTTGTATTGATAAAGCATTCCAAACCTTATAATAGGCATAAGCAGACGTTTGAGTAGGGTTATCGTATTAATCACTGAATTTTTTTTGTTCAGCGATAGCCCTTGCCTTGAGGATCTTCTGCTACAGCACAATTTACAGTCAGTTATTCGCACTGTCCTATGAAAGCTATTAAAGTTCTAGATAAAGCAATTTAGTTTATTTGAAATCCAGTCAAGCACGTCATATAGCTTTGCTTATGTTTTTGAACACGGAAATTAAACCGTGACTGAAAGAGCGATGTAGCAGTCAAATAATTTTGGGCTTCTACTCGAATTAGCTTGACTGTCGATGAATATGTTATCATTTAGAAACATTCAATACAGGTCAGATGTTAGACGTTTCTTCAATAACCACAGTGATTTCATTGCTAATAAATCAATAAGAAGGCTTCATTGTAAAATATATTGTGATGAAGTTCTAAAATTAAAACTCGGCTTACATGCTTTCTGCAAGGTTCTGAACGACGTTTGTATGATTTTGCAATTCATATTGGATTTTTATTAGTGAAAAATTATGTTGTAGCTGCGTAAAATATTGGAAAGTCTCTGAGTTCTTTGAGGAAAACAATCTGGTAGTAAATACAGTAATACGAAGGTAGGTGTACTCTCATGTAATAATTAGTGTCCCTGCGAAATCAATGCGTTGTCAGTTTGGATTTGAATTGGAATAATTGCTGATAAACATATCCCGTCAAATATAATCGAATAAGGAGAGTTTGAAATAGTTGAAGTATTCAAACTTTGTATGCGATTTTTTGTCTCTCTTTAAACGTGCAAAGGTATTGCATAGTTTTAAATGTAAAAGCGTTACTAAAAAGTATTCCACTGAATAATAAAAAATGTAGGGAAATTTTGAAATTTTCAATTCCTCTGTCTGATTGTTCATTTTAGCTGCATTTGAAATAGCAACCAACAAAGAAGCTCTGTCATTTTAGACATTTGAATGAGTATTCAAGTAATGAAGCCGGCTATGATCACTAGAAATCGAGCTGATCATTTGGCCAAAAGCAATTGGTTGAATTAGGACTGCTAGAACTTAAATCCACATTTGCTTCGCATAATTGTTTAACTGGAACAATGCAATATTGAATTTCAAAGCTTATTTCGAATTGCACAACATAAGCTGTTCCTTATCGAAAATAAAAAATTGAGTAAAATGTCCAGGTAGATCATTCAGTTGGAAATGTGCCGGGTTGTACAATTTTATGTAGTATGATTGTCTTGTAGTTCTCAACTTCGTTTCCCCTTTGCTCTTCCTTCAAATACTTGTGTATATACGATTAGTGCCTAGCCTCAGAATGTTTGAGACTAAAAGATGTTTGAGGTTTAACAATTCTGAAAACTTTCGATGATGATGGTAACTCCAGCATTTAGAATAAAATACGTTTAGCTTTAGCTCATGGGCACTTCAAGTTTATTTAGTCTTTGCTGGTGAATGTATAATTCATTGAAAAATGTATTGTCAGTGAGGTTTTCTGTACATTTATTCAGAGTTTTTAATGACAATAAGCGTGTGCGTTATTTCGCAAGATCAAAGCAAGCCTTAATGATTAAATTTCCATTAAAATTCTTTACCTATATATAATAAGCTTTTCGGATATCAATGCATATGTAAGTATTTAGGAAACCTTCGACACAGACTAGGTGTTAGACGTTTCTTTTAAAAACAGTTAATTCATACCTAATAAATTAACAAGAGGGCTTCATTGAAAATGTATTCTGATGAAGTGCTAAAAATAAAACTCGGTATACATGCTTTGTGCTGGATTCGGAAATATGATTCCTTAGTTGTCCTTGAGTTATTGGAAGTTTCGGTCTTTAATAGTCAAACGTATCGTTGTAGAAGAGTAAAATCTTGGAGTTATATGCAGGAAACAATCTAGTAGTAAATACAATAATTTAAAGGTAGGTGTACACTCATGTTGCAGTTAGAGTAGAATCAATGGATGATGAGTTGAGATTTGAATTAGAATAATTGTTGGTTAACATATGCTGTCAAATATTATTGAATAAGTACGGTTTGAATTATTTGAAGTAATCAAAACTAGTATGTAATTTTTGTCTGTCATTAAACGTGCAAAAGGTATTGCACAAGTTTATATGCAAAAAAATGTTGCTAAAATAAAGTATTCTCCAGTAAATAATAAAAAGAAATGCTGGGGAATTTAGATATTCCGATTTTGGTAAAGAATCTCCGCTACTTCCACGGTAGCTCAAATAGCAACACGCAAGGAAGCTCTATTATTTCAGACAGTTGAATGAGTATTCAAATAACGAAACCTGCTATGTGTACTGGATGTTTAACCGATCATTCGACCAAAAATATTTAGCTGAAATTGGACCGTTAGAACTTTTCCAGAAGCAGAAGCTCTTCCTTACTCAACAGAAAAAAAATTGAATAAAATGTCTAGGTAGATCATTCAGTTGGGAATGTGCCGGGTTGTGCAATTTTATGTAGTATGATTTTCTTGAAGTTATCAACTCTTTTTCTCCTTTTCTCTTTCTCCGTCTATTTGTTAAAATACAATTAGAACCCCAGCCTCACAATGCTTAAGACTAAAAGGTGTTTGGGATTTAACATCTCTGACAACTATCGATGATGATGGTTACTCCAGGATTTAGAAGAAAATGCACTCTACATTAGTGCATATGCATAATATGAAGTTTATTTAATCATTGCCAGTGAATGTACAATTCATTGCAAAATGTATTGGCTAATAATTTTTCTTGAAGTGGATACGCGTTTTTCATATTTTGGTTGAACTGGCACGTGGAGGAATTAAACATTTTTATCGATGTCAACTCGTGGAGCGAACAGTAGTTATTAACGCAGACAACGTCTCGTTAGAAAATAAATTTTTAAATTAAATGCGACAAACCCGTCAACATATGTTTTACTGTACAAACAACATGCAAAAGTACGGCATTGTACACAAATTAAAAACATTGCTAAAATAAATCATTTTGATAAATCATTAAGGCAATCCTTGTAGAAATAATGTAATGTTCAATCTATGACACTTTTAGAAAATCCATTCATTTGAATTGACATTTTTATTAGCTCTGCAAATGTTTTTTAGGATCATTGCAAACTTGAGTTTTCAAAATATAGAAAAACTATGTTAAACTGCAAGTTGAAATTTCGGGTCAAGAACAATTGGTTTAATTATGTTTGACAGAATATGATTAAGTCATTCCTTGTTAAAGTAGTTGAAATATGATGGTCAAGATAGATCTTTCAAACTTCATACTTTCTCGGGTTACTGTTCAGCCGTTGTTACGATTCAGGAGTGGTCGACATCAAACTTTCTAATATGCTATGCACATTTGTTGCAACTTTGCGTTGCACCTGGTTATTTGAATTAATTTTGGAAACAATTCCACGACATTTGAATAAAGATATTTGGGTATTTGGTAGTTTTTCTACAAAAATTAGGCAACAATCAAGGTTTAGATTTATTAAGAAAATAATATTTAGAAACGTCAGATTTATTAAGTACAACTACAAATCACAATTAGTTGGTTTCGCATCGAATTGCGGTGCTCCTGAAATCTAATGCTAAGTCAGTATCTTGGCCTCTGCTTATATATATCAAGTTTCAAAACGTAATGTTTACTTGAAAAGGTATCTCTCTTAAACATTTTCTATTTTTTTGATTTTTCAACTGGATTAATTTAAATTTAGTCTGTCTTGGAAATAGCACTCCAGAACCTTGGAATAGATACAAGCTGATTTTTCTATTGCCATGCAATTCTCTTATTTCGTTTTTTGTTCAGTTACGGGATAAGCCTTGACTGAAGATCTTTTGCTACTGCACAATTTCTAGTAATATTATTACATATTACGTCTTTATGTTTTTCAGCACGAAAATTTAACTGTTATTGAAAGAGTGATTTAGCAGGTAATTAAATACCGGCATTAAGGGTATTTTAACTTTAGTTTGACACAATTTAGGTGACCAAACAGTTAGAAGCGTGTGCGTTTATTCGCAAGAACAAGCCAAGCCTTGATGATTAAATTTCCATAAAAATTCTTTACCTGGATATAGTACGCTTTTTGACTGTCGATGGATAGATTATCATTTCGAAAAACATTCAACATATGCTTAGTGTTAGACGTTTCTTAAATAACAACATTTATTTCATTGCTGATATATGATTATAAAAGCTTCATTGTAAAATGTATTGTGATGAAGTTCTAAAAATTAAACCTACGTACACAAGCTCTGCGCAAGGTTCAGAATGATGTTTTCTTCAGTCGCTAGAGCAATGTATAGTTTTGGTCTTTAAAAGTAAAAAACATATCGTCGTAAATGAGTAAATAAATAAACAGGAAGGCTTCATTGTGAAATGTATTGTGATGAAGTTCCAAAAATTAATACTCCGTATACAAGCTTTGTGCATGGTTCCAGATGGTGTTCATCGTACTTAAATTGATTGAACGATTTTTTGGCCTATAACAGAGAAACAAATCCTTGCGGCTGAGTAAAATGTAGGAAATTCTCTGGGTTCTATGCAGAAAACCATCCGATAGTAAATACATTAATATAAAGGTAGGAGTTGTAATTAGTGTCAGAGTAGAATGAATGGGTGGTCCTGGTCAGTTTAGATGTGCATTAGAATAATTGTTGGCAAACATATCCTGTTAAAAAAATTGAATATGTAGGGTTTGAAATAATTGAAGTAATCAAAACTAGTATTCAGTTTTGTATCGCTCTATAAACGTGCAAAAGGTACTGCACTGTTTCAAACGTAAAAACGTAACTAAAATAACGTATTCCACTTAATAATAAAACGAAATATATGCAAACGGTTTTGCCCGAGTTCAGGATATATTTAATCAATTTCACAGAGAACATGAAAAAGGTATTACATGTACTCAATCCCATTTCAACAAAAAATTACCAAAAACGAGAACGATTGTTTTCAATTAATAATTAAACGTTCTTTTAAATTCAAGGTTGTTATCGAAATTACATGGTTACTACTTTCTGTTAATCGTTTCATACATATAAAGAGAATGAGATAATAATGAATATTATTTCAAGGGTAATTTAGGTTCTCATTTGCTACTTTACGCTTTATTAGAGTTAATAGTTACGAGTATCCTAAGCTTAAACAATGGGACACATTTGTGTGTTATAGTTTAAATGGTTTGCGTTTACAGTTAAAAGGTTTATTGGTTCTTATTCTAATGCGGTAAAACGATTGATTGCAAATTTCTGTCCAATCCAAACTAAATTTCTCAGTGTTTGGAATGGTTGATGTCGGTTGGTACGATACTAATAATTTTGAATGTATAGAGCGTTTTATGACACTGTTCGACTTTGTTAATTTTGAACTCGTATTAATTGATATTGTTTACACAGGTTTTGTGAATGTCGTTAAATTGTTTGTAGCTTAGATTTACACACGAATTTATTCTTGTAAACGTTTGAACTCGAAATTCTTATAAATATTGTGTTATTTTGTAATAAAAAATACCTGACATTACTTCAATGATAATGAACAGTGTAATAGTGTGCAGAAAAAAATACGAATAAAATATAATTGTCACAATAAAAATGAAGTATATCAAACAGAATATGTGTTTTTGCATAGTTTCAGTAAAATTTACGTAAGCATTATCGTCGTCGATTCAGACACTGCTGAGTAATGACGTTTTTCTGAAAACATGTATGCAAGCATGTATAAAGTTGAGTATTTTGTGTTAGTGCGTTTTTATGCAATATTTCTACAAAACCAACATTTTTAATTGTTTATTAGCATAAACGATACGCATTACCCTAGATACAAAACGGTTCATCTGCTGATCACTTTCGAAAAGGTGACAGAAAAACTTACTGGCTTCTACGATTAAGCTAGTTAGCTGATTGACTTCATCCAGGGGTTTTGACAAGGCACCTCCTGTGGCAAAGCATTACTTGGTTGCAGCGCATATAGTCGGTTGCACAACCACAATCCAGCTCCATTCCAAGGTACAATATCATTTATCGGAGCAGGCATTCTGGTCTGGATGCAGCTTTTAATATTTTTATTGAAATTCCAGAAAACCCAAAAAATAGGCCTATATTTGCAACGGTAGGTTCTGAAAGCTGCTGCACATTTCGTTGGCAGAAGTATAATCCGAATAGGAGAAGCTCGGAGCAACCGCCAAGGAAAGGTTAACTAAGGAGAGAGAAGGAACATGAGGGATTATCTGTTCGATTGTTCAGCCCCTCGGCATTTTTACGCGTTTGAAAGTGAAGCGATGAGCTGTGGGGTTATCATTTTCGATGCAATACAAAAAATACATATTAATAATACTCGGCTAAATAAGCAAGCGTAAGAATCATGTGTTCTTTCCTTCAATCTACTTCTATGCACTTGTTTTCATTATTTTATGCATTACGAATCTATTAACGCTAAAACATGACTAATACTAATGATGCATCTCTTTCATGGTAGGAATATATATCAGGCAACATATCTGTGGTAAGACATACGCTTTTCTCTGTCTTTCAGCAACCTCTATATTATGTATAATTGTTTGAACAAAGGTTAAAATGAAAACTCGTATTTACGATTCTGCAATCAGCAAATTGGACTTTTATGTCAAACCAAAACTTTGTTATATCAACTGAGAAGTGAAAGCCAATTCAATACGCGCGACGACATTAAACTGCAAAATATGGGGAAAAGTATCCACATAACAAGCTGTGGACTGATTGGTATTTTAGAATTAAGACTTGTAACTTGTAACACTAACGTAAAATATATATTACCGACCGCTAAAAAGATAATGGCATTCTTCTAATTGTAGATAACATTTTCGCAAGGATTTGTTTCATATTTCTATAATTCTCTATAAACATGAGCATAAAAATAGTCACTGGAAAAAACCCCCGACCTTGCAAAAGATAGACTAAAAAGTAGTCCAAAGCAGTGTTGATCAAGTTTAGTCCATACTTATTAAGGTTGCAGGGCAATGTTCTTGTGGCGCTACCATTCGCAGATTGGGTACACCCTTTATGGCCATGCTTCCATTCTTTACTTAAAGCAGCTTTACCATTGGCTGCTCCAGTTCAGACTTCCATTCGCAAATTGAAGCGGCTTTTACCATTGGCTGCTCCACCCCAGACTTCCATTTGCGAATTGAAGCTGCTTATATCTTTGACGTCTCCCTCATTTTATAAATCGCAAAAAAGATTTTAAACATTAGCAAGACTTCCAGATCAACTTTCGAGATGAGAGTAGCATTTGAATCAAAACGTGTAGGTGTACTATTCTGGCTGTAGTAATAGTTAAGACTTAATAGATTGGTTAATGTAATGTAAAAAGGCAAAATCACCTGAACTTTGAAGGTCAATATTTTCTTGAGCGTGGTTAGTGAGAGTTTGCTGGCTGTTCAGTTGCATAAAATCATAATAAATGACGTATTTGGCTGAAGTTTTCTTCGACTTATTCTCCAAGCAATTCTACAGGAAGTGATTCAAGTGTTTTTAAAAGTTTTTAATTTCGAAATACACGCGCGTAAAATCAAAACCGATGTGCGCGAAATTTTACTAAACAGTAAACCTGAATTCTTGATCCAGGCCTCCCCATTGGTTGCTACGTCTCTGCCGTTGTCTACTATTTTCTTTCTCTTTTAAAAATACGAGTCGCTCATCAAAATTATGCGGTTTTTGTTTTGTTAGTTTTAAATGAAACTTGCAACACCCGGTTGCCCAGTGTGTATCCATTCAGGATTGAATGGCAACCACAGCCTCGTCATAGTTGGTCATCGTCACAAATCCAAAGCCTTTGCACTTGTTTGTCTGTAAATCTCGAATCACTTTCACACTTTGTACTGCACCGAAGGGTCCAAACAACTGCCACAGGACATTTTCTTCAGTTTCTGGGGCGAGGTTGTAAACAAAAATACACCATCCGGCTCCATTCATCGCATTTCCTGGAATGACTGTGTTTGCAAGAAGATCTCCAGCAAGCGGCGAGTACCTGGAAAGTGGAGAAAGTGGTATGTACCGCAGTCGGTCAGTAGCATGGTGGATTGGACCACCGAAGCGTCGAGCTGCTGCAGCAGCTTGAGGTGCTGCCAAATATGCTGCAAGCGGTGGAAGTGCTTTTGTGTTGTTGCTGGGATTGTTAGCGAATTTCACTGTCACTGGCTCAGTTGAGCCCTTTGAATGGTTCCATTCAGCTCCTGTATTGCACGCTCCGCCTCCACACGCTGGTCAAAGCGAATGAATCCAACGCCTTTCGACAAGCCCTCTTTTATGTTCCTCTGTAAGGGAAATTCCGCTTCGTCATCCCCAGCCGTGCTGTTGTCGCACAAAATTCTAGAAGTAATAATGCGACCGAATGGACTGAACAAGCTTTCCAACTTTCCAACGACGCTGAGTCAATTCTACCTTTATAGCTTCACTGCTTGGCCTTGCGTACGAAACCTTTATTGTCTTTTGTTTTGTAAGCGGAGGCCGTTCATAGTGTTGATAGCTTTCTCAGCGTCTTCCGGTCTGTGGTAGTTAACAAATCCGTAGCCAAGGCTCTGGCCCGTAATCTTGTCGCGTATCAATTTACAGGATTCAACTTCACCAATGGACAAGAAAAGAGAGCGGATTTCCTCCTGAGTCATGGTCTGAGGGAGATAGTTGACGATCAAGTTTGTTTTTGCTCTCTTCGAGCCCACTGTTACTTGATCCATTGTTAGGGGAGGACTGTGAACGTGATGACATACTCATACCGCAGCCCACATTCCCTCCATGAATCGAACCATTAGCTTCTGGAGGACTAGTTGTCACGTCCATTCCGTTTTGCATCATTATGAGCTGAGACGAAGATATCGAAAAATTAGTGGAAGGCTTAAGAAACGCTTCCTGCAAGCAACTGTCTTGTCCACAAATCCAGGCACCAGAGGTCACGTCAGCTAGACTGGGAACTCCACCGGCTAGATGCTCGTTAGTAACGAAGTCCACTGGATAACTTATTAGATCCCTTAAAAGGATATCTGGACTATTGTTTTATGTTACTGTGGTTGGCAAATAGTCACCTCTGGTTTCAATTGTTGGTGATGACAATGATCAACAGAATCTGGGATAACTGATGAAAATAAGGAGAAAAAGACAATAGCAACGAAAGGATACCGAGTGACGACGAACCTCTAACAAACGGATAAGAGAACACAACTGACGAGTTTGGATGTGCAGGAAACTAGTTTTCTGACTATGATTGGTATATATATTACGTAGCCTTTCCTTTAATTTCGTTAAAGATACTCAAAATAGATATATCTAACGCTCGAGTAATTCGAAAACGTTGATAATGTTTTCCACTTATAACACTTTTGCTATTCCATACACTGTCCAATTTCAAACCTAAATGTTCCTCAGCAATTTTGAGAAAAATTAAAAGACTTGCAAAATTCAAAAACGATCATTAATTATAAAAGTAAATTATCTTTATAAACGGGTGATTATATAAGTCCTGCGCGGCCGGATCCTATATATCTTCCCTTGGTCTACTGCTCTGCACGGAATGCCGGTATCTGCTCTGCTCTCGCCTAGGATGTGTGATGCGATGCACAAGATGCCCTGGACACAGCGTTGTGTTTGCTACCGAAGCTATTGATACTCAATGCCTTCCAAGCTACAATATTTATTCACTAGCGTAGTATGTGTACAAAGTCACATAAAGATATGCTTAGCCTAAAGTAAAGCCACGAAAGCTTCTTCACCTTCACCTGAACTCCTCTCACAATCCCCCAAATATACATAAATGACTATACCCCGTCACAACGTCTTGCGGAATTACTCAAAGATATGCTTTTATTCACCATTCTATGCAAAAGCTCCTCGTAAACTAAATTGAGTACACAGTTATAGCTGCAGTCAGAGCAGCAGGTAGGCTAGCCTTGATATGGTCACACATTGATCCATGCCAATTTTATCTTGCTATAACGACTCATAACTACCACCACTACATTCGATTAAAGGAGTTAATGCAAGCAAAACAAGAGTTTCCATGACATGCCCAAGGCAAGGTTCATAAATTACTTTATTCAGTCAAGTATAAAAAGGTCAGTTATCCAAAATCATTAATTCAATTACAATCCTTTCTTGGCACATTTTTATCCAATTTGTCCTTATTGACATACCCCTTGTTACAAACACCACATTTAAACTTTCTACCCTTATGAATACTGTTCACATGCTTACTCCTTGCTGAGGAGCTAGCGAAATTTCTTCCCACAATAGTGGCACTCAAGTATTCCCTCGTTTTTTGATAGCCTTCTCCTCCCATTTCCTCTTCCTTTCCTCTGCTTGTTGAATCTGCGTGAGCACCTGATCCTCCTTCAAAATAGCATCCGATATAGACAGCACCTCGAAATGGTTTCGTGCCGTTATTACTCTGCATTCCGAGCATTTTAGACGCATATGCCTATATGGCATCTGGCTGCGTTTGGCAGCAGCCCTTTTCTCCCACCAGGTTTGTTGATGCTGCATGAGGCAACCATGACAAAGAGGGTGAGCTCGTAAACATGCCCTGTTGAAAAATCGTGCATGATTCTTAATTGTTGGCTCCTCCAGGCATATTATGCAGGTGTAGGTCTTGTTTCGGTTGGTAATATAACAAGTAAACAATTTTTATTTTAAGCCAATTAACTTCCTTTTCTGCCACGCAATTTATGAAAAAATATATAATATAAATTATATTAATTAGAACCCCGTGCTTACTTTAGAACTCCCTTGGCCAGCCTTGGCTTCTTTACTTTCCGTATACAAGAATGAACAAGTCGCCATCGCTGTCACACTCTCTTGCCTGCAAGTTCATGATGTAGAGAGAAAAAAACTCGAATCTTAATAGTAATGATAACTGTAGAGGGTTGTAGTGTGTAGCCTAAAGGTAAGCCACAGAATGACCTTGTGGAAAAACGTATGGGTTTTTATAGCTCAAAGGAGCAGGTAATAGGCCTTAAGTTCTTCACCACAAATGTTACATTTTTGGTCTTTTTAATTTAGCTTTTATGACTATAAGTTAACCAAGTTACCTTTTTGCAAACCGCCGACTTCTTTGTCGGGAAGGGTAGGTATGTCAATACCAGTACAAGGTATTGAGGTTTATTATGTAACGGGGTTTTGTATTGCCTAGTGTAAGTGTATCATACCCGGCTTTCTTTTTTACTAAGCTGGGTATTGAACTTTCCGTGGTTCATGCGCGTACGAATGGACCACCTAGAATATAAGAAGTGTTAATGTTAGTATGTAATAGGAGCACTCCGTGCTCATCCGTAAAACCTTTGTAATCTCCCCACTCGGGGAACAGTTTCCATTTCACATTCTATTAATAAAGACCTCTCTGAAAACAACCACTTCTCCTCTATCTATCCATCATCATCATTTATTACCCATAATCAAGTCACCCCAATAAAGGCTTGGTGACAGTATGATTAAAGAAACTATTAGTAAGTATTTTAATGGAAGGGATTTAACTATTAATGGTGTTTCGCCGGTTGATACGATTGCGGATGGGGCTGCAGTAAAGGGTATAGAACTTGCTGTAGCAGCAATTAAACAAGGTCGCGATAATGAAACCACTCTGTAAAGTTGTACCAAATTTATAATTCAAACTGAAACCGTCAAACGCGCAGTTTAAACAGTAATAAGAATTTGTAAGTATAACAGTAAACTGAATTCCAATTCCAATTTCAAATGCAATATCAACTTATTCGGCATGAAATATAATATTTGAATAGGCATTTAATTTTATTGGCTCTACCTTTCAACTGTGGTCTAGGATCCCGGATTTGGACCAATAATGCTTTTGGGTACGAAATTTTCACCGATTAAATGTTTGCATATTAATTAGTTTATGTATAATCAAATAAAACGATATTCAGCTCACTTAAACAAAACACGTCGAAGGTATGTTAGGGTTATTCATAAAAACATTTATTTGGGGGTGATTCTTTAGAAAACATGGATGGATAATTTAAAAACATAAACTTGCAATCTGTGCGCGGTGTAGTTTTGTCTAGTCGCAAAGATCGCCATTGGAGGCGAGTGAAAACTCTGGAAGTCGTGGTAAACGTTTGTGAAATCTTGAGTTCAAAAAATTTCAAAGTTTTTAAATTATCATATCAAACGTTTCTCAGGACTAACATTAAATATGATGCTTTTGATGAATTGTCCCAGCACAACAGCAAAACCACTTGTTGTAGCGAGCTGAAAGTAGTTTAGTCGAATTCTACATAACCTAATTGAAAAAAAACATGTTTTACATGCCTACATCTAATATGCCAAAATTTCTTACCCCAGAACCCTTATTGGCATACAATCCTAGATTTTAGACCATAGTGCTTTAATGAAAATCTGATGGAATGTAGATGTATTTTTATTAGTTATCTTTCCATGGGTCTTAAACTTACGTGGCAGAGTGGCAGTGCCACGAGAACATTGGGCGTGAAACCGAATTTTAGGAGAACAGTTAATTTTTGGCGCCGTCAGGCGCTGAAAATATTAACTTGGTCAAGATGAATAAAATAAAAACAAAAAAATAATTGTTGTCTTAAATAACCTCGTAAGGAGAACAAAAAGCTGTGTTCTCTTAAGTGATTTCACGAGGAGAACAAAATAATTTGTGTTCTCTTAAGTCATTTTACGAGGAGAACAAAATGATTTGTGTTCTCTTATGTTATTTGATGAGGAGAACAAAATATTTGTGGTACTCTTAAATAATCCCACGAGGAGAACACAATAGTTGTGGTTTTTATGTAAACACCAACAGGAGAACAAAATAGTGGTGGTTCTTTTAAGTAATCCCACAATGAGAACAAAATGGTGTTCTCTTAAATGATTTCATGAGGAGAACACAAAATATGTATTCTTTTAAATTACATAATAAGGAGAACAAATTTTTTCATTTAACAATCTTATAACGAGGAACGAATTAACCGTGCCTATGTTTAAGTGTAACTAGCAAAACTGTTGATTCCTTAGCTCCAACATTTAGTAGACAAATAAAACAATTCAAATCAATTAGCAATATGAGCAACCAGTAAGATATTATGCTCTACTGTTTGTAACGTTGATTAGTTTGAGTTAAAGCTGGATCCAGGAAATAATTACAAGTAACCAACATTGAGATAAGGATATCAGTTAGTACCATGAAGGCATTCACATGAAAACTTATGCGTGATAAAACTTAACTAAAGCAAATGACTGTGCCTTCCAAAATGTTTTAAAACTCTTTGGTATTTTATTTTAAATAAAACTTTTTAAACATTGATCTCATGAATCAATTCTTCAATATTTATACTTCAACACAGTTTTAATTAGTGCATAAGTGCCTTTAAAATCTTCAATCGGTTGCTATTGTATTGTGCACGTTCAAAAACTGAATCCTACCACATTCTATGTTCAATTTGTCGACAACTATTGAGTCTCGAATATCTTTAATCAGGTCCGACCTTTGGCAAGTACGAACAAAGTTCCACTTTTGTGAACCTCCATCAAAATGGCGTGTTAACGCGCGTTCTAGTAAGATATCTGCTTGTGGGGTTGGTGGTGGCCCATTCCGAAAAATGAACTTCTTTTGACAGCAACATAGGATCCCACGAACCACGTTTGTAAGCATTTGTTACAACCACAGAAGCCATTCCTTCGCATTGACTTTCGTTTGCCAGGCGGAGCAAAGCACTTGCTGCAAGATGAGCTACTTACGGAAAGTTTTCAACCGCAAACATTCCACTTAAAGTGTAGTAATTTCGTTCAACTTTGAATTTCTCTTTGAGGCAAATATATTTCTACAGGAGTCTACAATGCTCGTTCACGCTGCCATCCATCGTTTTGCTTTTCTGTTCATTTTTATGTTAAAATTTAATGAATAATTTTAGGCCAACCAATTACTTAGTTATAATCAACCGGAAATTAAATAATTGGTAACACTTGTCTCTCTGAAATGATCTAGTTAAGGATTCATTTCTACACATGTTTATGTTTACTGTTACTGAACAGCTGAACCAAAGCAAAAAAAAGTTAAATTTTGAAGACCGTTTCCGGCTTCCATATAATGCAAATCCGTAAAAAGCCTTTATGCATTCGTTTTCATATGAATATGCTGTTAAATTAACCATTTTGAACTTAAAAGGCAGAAAAAAAGTTAACACGCATATTTTCCATCTTTACGGTCCTGAAACTCGCAAAAAGGTAAGGAGAACACTTTGATGAAAACATAATATGCCACGAGAACACTTGTAAGGTTTAAGACCCATGGTTCGTATTGATCCGGAGAAATATAAGGTTTCATTTTAACATATTACGTACAGTTAAAGTTTGTCTTTCTTATAGCCAAATTTGAAGGCTTATATTTTTGCGGATCACTGTTAAATATAGCTTTGAAAACTGCTATTTTCTTACAATTTTTACCGTTTTTTGAAATCGTTAAGAACGTAAAAGATTTTAAGTTTTGAAAACATTTTATTTATACAATTCGCACCATTCTCTATTGATTGGTACCAAACAATATATTTAAAACTGCTGCTTTGCAAAATCATGTCCGCCATTTCGTTTTTGAAAATTGCAAATATTTCAAAGATTATTTGAAATTTTAAAATTAAAAAACGGACTCCATGTCTCTGACACAATTCAATTTTTTCTGGCACATTTAAAAAAAATTGATGCAACGACCAATTTTGATGTTGAGATGTTTTTACCCCCTAATCCTTTTTGAAGGTTGCAAAGTTATAAGCACAGCTCAAGGATGTTACGATAGGTTTGTGTTTCTTCAAACAACGGGACTGTCACGTAATAAGAAATCGGCTGGCATCCGTATTTTTTTGGAATGCGTATAGCCACATCCTACAAGTTTTCTGCAGTTTTTCTTTAGTTGTTTCTTTTTACCCACTGGCAAGAATCCAGAGCAAACAATCAATGATGTGCATCGGAGAACCGGTAATGGGTGTAGAACAAAATAACGAACAATTTGATTAAAAATTCTACGAATAAAGACGAGGTCTACATCGAAGCTTTCAATTTTCTATGAACTGAATCAGAATCACGTGATTATTGCAAGTTTTAGGTTGTACCGAATGCTGAAAATGCGAAAGTTTTATTTGAAAATACAGATGGTTGGCATACTATAAGAGGCTAGAGAGGCAGAGTCGATAGGAAAGGTGGAAGCAGTAATATTTTTTACAATTAATTTTTACTAACAAAACTCGGCGGAATTTTTATAAAATCTGCACCTTAGGGTAACTTAATAGGGCTCTGTTCAATTTTAGTCTCAGTTTGATTTTTTAAGCAGTTAAATAATAGGATTCTGAGTTTTAAATGAGCAAGCATACTTAGCCCTAAAGTAGTAAACAAAAAATATCAGCAAAGCAACCTACCCTGTAATGTATATTGTGAGCACCACAGTATCCTTTCTATGTATAACTAACACCTGCATACACTAAATTGGGATCGCAAAATCTAGTGGTTTCAACCTCATCGGTCCCGGCCTTTACAATTAACTGATCTGGTAATGAGCCGGGCTCTATTCAAGGTAATAAACCTATTATAGCTGCGATTTCGTGACGAGAACTTGGTACTGCCGAGAACTTTTTATTGGTAGAATGTCTGGAAGCGGCAAAGGAACCAAAAGAGCCAAAATTGATGATCATGACGAACCAGACATGGAGCTCGATAGCTCGGAGGAAGAGGAAGAAGACTTCTCAGAAATAAGCACTGATGAAATGGTCCGAAGGTTTCTGCCAGTGCTGCCAAAAATAGAAAAGAAGATCAAGAAAATAACTAATGTACTCAGGGTGAACAACAGAGAAATGCGCGAAATGAAAGCGAAAGTGGACAACCTAACGACCACAGTGACCTATCTTAGGACGGAGAATGAGTATCTGTACCAGGTCGCTAACCAGCAAAATCTGTTTTTCACGGGGATTGACGAAAATGTATCCGAGTCTACACGTAATCTACCCGCAAGGATGGCAACTTTTATAGAAGAGAAACTGGGAGTCAAAGCTCAAATTGATACGGCCTTTAGGATTGGACCAAAGACAGACAAAACTAGGAAGATTCAGGTGCGTTTTCAAAAACATGAAAGACAGAACGGAAGTGTGGGAGAAAAGGAAAACACTCAAGCACCCGATATACATAAATGAAGATTTGCATAAAACCACAAGAAACACCAGGCGTGAGTTAATTAAAGTAGCCAAAGAGGCGGAGAATAAAGGGAAAGCAACAAAAATAATCTGGAAGAGGTCAGAAGTCATGATCGAGGGAGTAGCGCATCGTTTGATTGACGGTGAGCTAGTGCGAGTTAGACCTACCCTAGGGTAGGAACTCGGCCATCAAGCACGTAAATCTCTCAACTTCTCAGTGTGCTACTGGAATGTGGATGGACTCACAAGTAACCTTGCATCCGATAAACTCAGACATTTTACTGAATTAAACTGTGAAATTGTTTGTGCTGCGGAAACCTGGTGCACACTGGAAAGGTTGAAAAAAACTACAGGATTCAACAAATTCAACAACATATACGAATGTGTAACTGCTGAACCAACTAAAGTAAATATAAAAGGCAGATGGAAAGGTGGTATACTAATTGGTATTCAAAAACAAAACTTTAAAGTATTAAGAACTAGACTTACTCAATCATATGTGTTTATAACTGTATTAAGCAGAAAATGTGGGGGTATTGTCAAGCTATGCTTTGCATACTTCCCACCTGATGGAGCCAAATCGGAGCAGCAGTTAAATGATTTCATCGTGGCTGTAAAAGAAGAGAAAGCAACTGTAATTATGGGGGATTTAATTTACGCATCGCAAATCTCAACTTTGACTCAACACCAAGGAAAGCAAGGACAACAAAATCAACAACAGAGGAAAGCAAATTATTCAGGGAATAACAAATTATAGTATGAGATAAAATCATGCTAATGTAGATCTTGTTAAAGTAAAGTCAGCAAGAGCTCAATAAGAAGTAAGTTGTTGTGCGGTAGTAAGGTTTGTACGCGACTAAATAATTTATTAAACACAAAACTCCAAGTCTGTCCAGAGCTCATGTCATAATATATTACAAGTGTGGTGTATTACACACCTCAATGATACAGTACCAATAATCAATCAACGTAATACATATTGATACATGTAAACCATCATCATATTATGTAGTGCATAGGCATGCACGCAATTGTAGTGTGCTATGTACTTCTGCCATAACAAAGTACAAGCATCTCTATGTATATCTCTCATATAAAATATGTTACATAGGCATGTAACTCACAAAACACATTCATATATTATATTTAGCTTACCCTCGCGTCAGCTCTAATCGCTGGTCATAAAATTTAATTACATAAACAAACTGAGAAAAGTGATGTCATATCTTCATACTACTTTTCAGCAAAAGGCTTCTTCAAAGTCCTACCTTAACAGCTACTGCATTATTCTATTCACTGCTAATCCTAGTTAAAAACCATTAAATTTAACTGCTTTATTGCCAAATACATATAAGAGGTGGCGTAGGACACAGTCTTTATTATATACGACCACCAAACCATTGTATAACTCAAAAAACAAATTCACATCAACATTTTATTAAAAACCATGCATGTTCTATGCAACTTAAATCCATAAACTTTTCTGTAAAGCCATGCAAATCATAATAATATTCTTTTCTAAACCTATTCTAGGGATCTCTTTACAAGAAAATTCTATTTCAGCTATTTACCTTCAATAAAACTGCCGTTTTAATCTATAATCTATTCTAGATTTCAAATTCTATATTCCATAAAGCCATTTAAAATACATTTTACCCAAAAACCATTCAAGTTCGTCATCTTTGGGGCTGCCATCAAAAATCCAAATGCTGTTCCAAGGTTGCCATCCTGTAATCCATTGAAACTTGTCTTGTAACCAAAAGCTCCATCGTTAGTCTCTGCTATCTCGACACTGCTTTGATTACTGCCGTTTTCCTCGTCAGAAACGTCCACAAATGCGGATGCTTTCGTCTGCCAATCCGTCATTATTGCCAAAGAGGAATGCCATTCCTTCATGTTTGCTGCCATATCAGAGGAAATAAAATTCATGCGATTATTATTAGCCATTTTAATCGCTCTTTGAAGCTCGGAAACGCCATGCCGAATGCTTCCATCAGATTTCAAGGCTGAATCTGTCATATTCTTGTCATCTACACTTGTGCTAAGTGAGAGGGGAAGAGGAATCTGTGTAGCTGCCTTCTTTAGGTTCAGCTTCTGTAAGCCATGTGTCATGCCGTTGTGCAAAAGCTTGCTTTGCTGTTGTGTTTCCATTCCTTCCTCGTGTTTGCCTGTTGCTATCTTTGCTGGAGTCAAAGACGCTTCGCTTGCTGCTGTGATGACCTCATTCTTCTTATGTTTGGTCTTCTTCTTGCCACTTGAACCGCTATTTTCTTTGCTGCTGTTGATGATTCATTCATTCACAACCAAAGTCTCAGAAATGCCATGCTGTTTGGGTGCGTCATCAGTCTTCTTCCTTGTGCTATATGCTTGTGGTTCATTGTGCAAGCTGCTTCTTGCCATGCAAAACAATCCTCGCTGGTGAGTTGTTTTTGCTCGTCTAAACTTCATGATGTACATGCCAACCTCCATGTACGCTTCAGGTCCGCTGTTGGTCTGCTTGTGATAGAACTTCGTCTTGTATCTATCTCTTACAATCTTGTAACCTTTCTTCGCTACTGTATATTCAGAAAACAAATTCACTGCTCCAGGTATATATAGTACATTCTTTATCGTGCACTGGTCCCACTTTCCATTCAGTATGCTTCTATGTTAACTGTACCAGTTCCACGTGCTATCAAAACGTCGTTGTTAGCAAGGTAGATTGTCACGGGTGTACTAAATGCTTTGTACTCTGTTAACCAATCTCTGCGTCCTGTTATATGCTGTGATGCTCCAGAATCACTTATCCATACATCTGTCAGCTTCTTCTTCTTTCTTGCTGTGAGTGCGCCCACAAAAGGAACTTCATCGTTTCCTCTTGCATGCTGTTGATATCAAAATCTTCAGCATTGTCACTGCCATGTGAACTTCCACCTTCCCTGCTGCTATGCTCTAGGGGGTGAGGACATTCTCGATACCAATGCCCCTGTTCTCCGCATCTTCTGCAGGAAGAACGCCGTTTCATTTCTTCAACTCTGTTGTAGCTGTAACCTTGTCCGCTTCTGTTTGGAGCTGGGTTGTAGCTGCTGTGTTGGCTATTGCTGTAGCCGCCGTTTCTGTGTTGCTCTTGCTGTTGAGAGCTCTGTATGCTATGGATGAATCATCATGATGCATCTCTTTTGCTGATACCACAAGTCTTCCTTCTTTAGACGTGCTAATAGCGCAGGCATCGTCTGCTCGCTCGCTGATACTGAATCCCAAGCTTTCTTGAAAGCGTGATGCTTCTCGTCACTCAAACATGATACTATCTTTGGAAATCACCAGGCTGTCGTCTAGCTTCAAGCCCATTTCTCTGATGCTTCTGGCTATTCTCTCCATATCTCTGTATGCTGTAAGCGTTGGGGTGCATTCGTCATGCTCATAGCAGAAAAACTTGTGCAATGTTTGCTGCTTATTATAAGTGCTGCTGTCGCTATTTATGCTCTTCAGTATCAAACATCTCCTTTGCTGTTGTACAAGCAACCACATGATCGGTTTGCGTTGCCGATAGCGTCGGCGCCATAGTTGCTCTAGCTTGTACATCCTTTCTGTTGCCATGCTGCAAGATCTGCGGCTTTGACGCGTCAGGCTTTGCATCATCACCTGAGACAACGCCCCACAAATCTTTCGATTGTAGTAGCAGGCTCATTTGAAACCGCCACTGCTCATAATTGTAGTCGTCTAGTCGAACTACTGCCGTAATATCGATGCCAGTCTCCGCCATTTTGCAGGAAATAGCGATACAATATTACCTTAGAGATGAGAAAACGCAAAGGGCAAGGTTGAAAGCTGCTTCAAATCCAGGCCGCATAAAATGCAGATTTACCAAAATTATTTGGACTGTGTCTGCTCATATATTTGTCAACTCACTCTTCAGTTCAATTCACTGTTCACTGCTTGTTGTGATGTGAGCGCCGTAAAATGTTCATGCTCAGTTCACTGTGTGTAAGGCTACACTCTTTTAATCACAATTTGAATGCTTGCGTTCTTTTCACTAACAAGCTTCTCAGTTCAATGTGTGTAAGGCTACACTCTTGTATTCTCAGTCACTTAGCTAAACTCAAATTCACTGCACTGTTTAGCTGCTCAAAATATGCAATAAATGCATGCCATAAAAGTTATCAACTTGGCTAAAGGCTTAACCGCAATAAAGACGCTGTCTTTCTTGAGTCACTCACAAATACTTCCGCACGCAATTTTCTGTAGCTCACTTCTTGCAATAATGCTGGAACGAAACTTGCTGTAAGATAAGGCTATCTTTCTGATAAGTTTCGGAAACCAACGCTTTCAAAAATGCTCCACTGAAATTACTGAAACACAACTACCCTCTGCTACCATATGAGAAAATCATGCTAATGTAGATCTTGTTAAAGTAAAGTCAGCAAGAGCTCAATAAGAAGTAAGTTGTTGTACGGTACGGTTTGTACGGCGACTAATAATTTATTAAACACGAAACTCAAAGTCTGTCCAGAGCATCATTGTCATAATATATTACAAGTGTGGTGTATTACACACCTCAATGATACAGTACCAATAATCAATCAACGTAATACATATTGATACATGTAAACCATCATCATATTATGTAGTGCATAGGCATGCACGCTGTTGTAGTGCTATGTACTTCTGCCATAACAAAGTACAAGCATCTCTATGTATATCTCTCATATAAAATATGTTACATAGGCATGTAACTCACAAATTACATTCATATATTATATTTATATTATTATCTCATATATAGTCTGTGTAAACGGAGTGAGCTGTGGAGACGCAGCCTGTGAATGTACATTTGTAAATAGGAACGGAAGCAGTGTTGTAGATTTGTGTATGGTAAAACGAAACGACTTTATAAATATAAACTCGTTTCAGGTATTAAATAGTGAGTTATCTCATCACGCGCCAATTAGGGCTACTTTCGGCAATGTTGATAAAACTACTCAATCAATTAATATCCCACGGATAAAATGGAGAAACGATTTTAGAGTTAAGTTTTTGCAACAGCTCTGTAGTCACAGAGGAGAAGTCTCCGTCCAAAATTTTGATACATTATGCAATATCCTGTACAAAAGTGCCAAAGCGGCGGGGATGAAAACTGAAGCGAAGATAGGGACATTTGCGAATATGCCTATGTGGGGCGATACAGAGCTTAACAAGTTAAAATCCAATTACAGACGATGTGTACAACATTTTAGAAAGTCAGATCCACTACGAGACATAGATAAATTTTTGTATTGTAAAAATGCAATGCTAAAAGCGAAATCAGAGTACCTGGAGGGGTTCAGAAAAAGAAGGAAGTATTTTATAAAAATTTATATAACAAACTTGTAAATTGCAATGATAGCAAGTCTTTTTGGTCTGCAATTGACGTGTATAGAACAGGGAAAAAAGCTACATGGGTGAAAAACGATATTGAAATTTCAAAATGGCGAGATCATTTTAGCAAAGTCTTTTCTGACACAGAAACAAATAGTAAGAAGTGTACATTGAAAATACAGAAAGCAAAGCAAATGATGACCAGTTAGATAGAGACTTCAACATGTTTGAATTATGTATAGCCATTAAAAAACTCTCGACAGAAAAAGCACCAGGTAGCGACGGAATATGTAACGAGGTGTGGAAGAATCTGAACCTGAATGTAAAACGTGATCTTTTAAATCTTTTTAACAAAGTCTACAATAATCCAACTGAAATGCCAGGCAAACTGGAGTGAAATCGTGATAGTGCCGATTTTTAAAAAAGGTGATGTGAACTTACCAAGCAACTATAGGCCAATATCTCTTCTCAACACAATCACGAAATTATTTACCTCAATGCTTGTAAATAGGTTAGATATCTGGTGCAAGAAAAACAACAAAATCAGCGAATTCCAGGCAGGATTTAAAACCGGGACGGGTTGTGTTGAGCAGGCTTTCGTTTTAAATACTTTGATTCAAAACCAATTAAGATTCCGAAAAGGAAAATTGTTCTCTGTTTGTAGATCTAAGCCAGGCGTTTGATTCAGTTAGGCATGACATATTGTGGGAAAAACTGTCAAGGAAAGGTCTGAGCACAAAATTCATAACGTTAATAAAACAGCTTTATGGGAAAGCAAATGCGAAAGTAAGATGTACAGGAGAATTTTCAGAACCTTTCAAAATATCAAAATCAGTATTACAAGGGGAAAGTCTCAGCCCTAAATTATTTACTCTCTTTTTGGATGATATTGTTAACGATATAGAGAATTCAGACGCGAGTAGTATCAGGATAGGTTCTCACGACATTAACATGCTCCTGTTTGCGGACGATATAGCACTTCTAGCAATCAGTGCCCGAGATCTCCAAACAAAAATTGATAGAATGAAGGAGTATTTTGAGAGAAACAACTTAAAAGTAAATCTAGGTAAAACGAAAGTGTGGTCTTCCGGAAACACTTTTCAATGAGAAAATTTAATGTACGCTGGGGTAGTGAAGAGATAGAAATTGTACCACAGTACACCTATTTAGGCATTCCATTTCACTTCTCCGGTAAATTTGATGTAGCCTGTGATAACTTTGTTAAAAAAGCACAAAATGCTGAAAACTCGCTAATAGGGTTATTCTACAAAGGAAAAATAAGCAATTTTGAAGTGCAAGAAAAACTTTTTGATTCACTGTGTAAGTCAGTACTTTTCTACGGGGTGGCAGTGTGGGGTGTGAATATTATTGAAAAGTTGGTTATCTTTCAAAATGTTTATTAGAAAATTATTTTATCTGCCAAATGAAACCGCGAGACATAAATTACTACTAGAAACACATATGAAGCCTATTGAAAACTGTTTCCTTAACATACTACTAATTCCTGCACAAAATTAAGTGCAAACCAAAGGATTCTCTCGTGAAATCCTGTTTTACCAAACTAGTAAATATAGAATCGGTGTGCGAACAAAATTATAACTGGTTTAAAAGTAAGAAAAAATTGTTAGGGGATTGGAAAGTTGGAAGGCTGGAGGAGTCGCTATCACTGATACAAAATTATTCGAAAATTCAAGATTATGTAACTAGGCATAGGTTGAGATTGTAAACGACTGTGTAACTATTATGGAAAGTAGAAATGATTGCTATTCACTCCTTAAACAAAAGCTAGGCACAGAGAAGTATCTCAATGATAATGCTGATTTTTATAATAAACGGCTTATATGCCAACTCAGGTGTGGACATAATTATATATACTATAAGAAAACCTGTAACCCTACGTGGAACAAGAAAGAATGGGTATGCAAACTGTGAACTATGCGGTAAAAGTGTCGAAGATATATATCATATTTTTGTGAATGTAGGCATTATCTACCCGCAAGGAAACTATTAAACAGTAACTTAATGATAAGATTTGAAACACTAGATAGGGAAACATTTATGCGAGTATTTAATAATGTTAGTGTGTCAAAAATGAAAACAATTGTATGTTCTGGAAGGGAGCAATGAAAATAAGAGATTTTGTATTAACGTACTAATTATTCAATTATTCAATTATTCAAATAATCAATTATCAATTATCTTTTAAAACCTAATTATATTACTTAACTAAGAATTCTTGTAAACCAAATGACCGTGTATGATGGCTTTAATATGGTCAATAATATTTACTATACTACTACACCTACTACATACTAATAATTATAAATATGTAACAAACAAAGATTTTTGTCATTTTTTTGTATGATGTCTTAAGATGTGTCAGAACTTGGTTGGAAAACAAACATTAGCAAAAAAACAGGGCTCATTCATTGTAGTAGTCTTTACCATTTATATATTTAGCCCTTGCGTATTGTTCTGTTGATGTAAGAATGGCAATTCCAGTTTTTGTTGTTAAAGTTTTTAGGTTGATGATGATTACATATATAGAGTCTTTGTATTTGTACAAACGCATTACCATTTCTGTCATCAAACCATGATTACTCTCTCGCTTTTGTGAGAATGACATAATCACTAGTTCTCTTTCTTCTAGTCAAAGCTCTTCTCTCTCTCTTTCTCCGTTTTTATAGGTTGTCGTGCTGGAAGTTTAATTTAGATATTTGAGACGAGCGCTGAATTCCGATTACTCATGATTATGTCATCTGAAAAGCAGTAATAATGGGTTTGAAACCTTTAGCAAGGGCCAACGATCAAACACTTGCAAGAATTTTCTTTGGCTCGTTTTCTGAGGAAACATTTACACAATAAAAGCTTTGAGAAGAGAGTGATATCGAGTTTGGATTGGATAACCGATGAATGAGTATTACGTAAAATAGGTTCTGCGTCCAGATTATGTGTTTACTCAAGCTGAGGCAGACACCGACCGGACTCATTCATTTCATTCATTTATTCATTGTTATTGTAAGGTTATAAATAAAGAAAAAGACGATGAGAGCGAGGCGAGCTTTGCTAGCCGTTACGCTATTTCTGCTCTAAAAGATATGGGAACGTGCGGTTGAGGAAGCACGCGACAAATGGTTCTCCAAAAGTGTCCTTACACCTCTTCTTCATTCCTCCTTCTTCTCCCGTTCTTCTTTCTTTTTGTGCCAACATCGAGTGCTACTCCTAAAACGTCGTGGTGGTAGCACAGCTTATAATACTCTGTCCAACACCACAACATATATATAGTCCGTTTGTCGTGTCACAAGAAAGGCTGTAACCACTACTAAGTATGTCATGTATCGGCGACCATTCATACATGTATACAGCGAAACTGAAACGGTCGCAAGAAGACAAAATGAAAGAAGATTGAATGAATGCCCTGAAGCAACGGTCCGCATCCAATTTCCAATTTGATAGCAAAATGCCTTTGTTATTCTTTACAAAGTTGAGGAGGAAGAAAAGAATATTATGTATAAAAAGACGAAGGAAAAGAAGGAAGGAAATAGGGGAGAGGTGAATGGTATAATATGTATAAATGTACCGAGAGTATGACATATGGATATAAGGTGACATGCATGCGGTTGTATAAATAAGATCGAGGAGCGGAATGTAGGTGTTATACATTATACGGTTGTGGTGTCCTCGAGTAAAATGCACGTATGTTGTGTGATAAGAATAAGTCTGTTTATATGGGAGCGAGGAGTTTGGAGCGGTGGCAATTTTTGGAGAGTGGAGTCCGAAGGTCCAGAGTCACATTGAACAGGACTGATGACAAAAAAGCAGATGGTCCTCACATGCTTCTTATTTATTTATTGCTTTGCACATGATCATGGAGCGTATAGAGCGACTTTCTTTTTGGCTCTGGGCTAGGCTTCTTTTGGGAAAAAGGTAACCTAAGAGGGGTTTCGCATGAAAGCCAATACGCTCATTCTCCCCAGAAGCCGAGCCAGAAGCACAACAATAACGCGTGATCTCAGATTACTTTTTATTTCGCTGTTTCCCCACAGTCAAAAGGACAAAACAAGGAAACCCTCTAGCACCACGTTACACATTCATCTTGCAGAGAGGGCAAAACAGGCCATTTGATATCTTTTGCCTAGCTTGCATCATAGTAGGCTGCCACCAAAGAATCCCTCAATATATTTTTTTCTTCTCAGGCTTCATCGAATTTCGCGTGCTGCATTCAAGAAAGGGTGTAGGGATGCATATCCACTACATTTGTCTTCTTTTACATCGTCGAATTTGCCATTTTCTCCTTATTTCTGGCTGGGAACTAAGAAAAAGTAGAGAGTGGAAAGCCATAATAAGCTGTGGGTTCTTTGGGATGAATGTTATCTCAGAGGGATGGGAATGAATCTTGTTTCCGTCCTCTCTCTCACTCTTCCTCTGCTTTCCTTGAGCCGTCCGAAAGGGGGTAAAATGTGATATCTTATTTTATTACATTGTGTGTGAGACAACTAAAGAAGACGAATCTAGCATAACGTGAGCAGAAGAGCTACTAGATGAAGATGATCATGATTTCATCTAGATATGGTTGTTGCGGTGATCCACAGCAGTAATATAGTTCATCTGAAAACCGCAAGAAAGTACTGTTACGAATGATGATATATCATCATGATCATCATCATTATCATGACTATGGGCTGGTCAAGACAAGGCTCATGTGTGCATTAACTCTACTACTACTTCACTACCAGCTCGTTTTCCGATTCACAAGAGAATTATTTTTG